>CM035163.1:65013390-65317024 GCA_020205615.1 Panax quinquefolius
TTTTAGGCTTAATTAATTAGCTCAGTAGCTTTCTCTCTGTAAAGCTCTTCCCGAGGTCCCTCTCTCCCTCTCTACATAGTTTGGATTTACGCTTTCAGCTTCGATCTTCTTGAATTAGAAGATGAAGACAGAGTCCTTAATACTTGATCTTCCCTCTTAAATATTTTAGTCTAGGATTCATGTAATCCTTCGAATGTTTATAAATAAAAGAAAGAGATTACTTTACCGATTCACCTAGCCATCTTCTTAATCTTTTATTTTTCTGTTAAAGTTTTTCTTTTAAAACTTATCCATTCATATATGGTATCGAGCCACAATTCAGATTAAGAACAATTGCCTGCCAAATGGTAAATGGCAATACTTGGATAAAGGTTCTTATTGATATTCAAAGTATTTACCCTGTTGTGGTGTGGAGAGGAAGAACAGAGATCCTGAGGAAAAAAATATTGCTAAATTATAATACAGAAGTTCCTATTAAAATTTAAATCATTTACTCGAAAATTATCGGTTACGTGATTGACCGCAAATCACCAAGTACATTTTAGTAAAGATATTTGAAAATTTAGCCTCTCAGCATTCTTTCGCCTAGATGGCAAGCTTTATTAAGCATTTTTGATTTTGATATTGAATACATTAAAGCGAAAAATAATTCTATTCCCCATTTTCTTACGGAGATTTATTCATGCAAGGTACTTATTTATAGTACATGTTATTGTAATAATCTTAATTCTCAACTTCGCTTTGATACATGTAGAAGAACTTGGCTTTGATCAATGGCAAAAATAATTCTATTCTGATTTTCTTACTGTGAGAATTTATTCATACTAGTACTATATGGGCCATATTGAGTTTGAGAGGTTCATCCTCCTCGTGGTCCGGGTCCGCCTAGTGGTCCAAGTAATCATCCCAGAGGGGTACCTTAATTCCTCACCCAAGCCATTCCCCCTCATCATCGACAAACAAATTCTTCCGTTTTGGGACAATCCCTTGGCCTTATAGTTCACCCTAGTTAATAAGCTGAACCCATTGACCCATTCATGGTAATCCAAAGAAAGACCTCGCTCTTCGACTCCCAATCCTCCTCTTTCCGAAAGATGTGCTCAAATGGGAAAGTTATTTGTTTATATAGAACCTACATGAAGCCAAAAATGATCCAGCTAAACTTCTTTTGATTTTTCCTCCTCGGTTGGCATTTTCCTCCACCGGCTCCTTATAAGTCTCTTGTTTATTATAAGGACATTCTCCTTGAAACCGAAGTCAAGAATATCAAACCAATTTATGCAAACAATGATAAATCAAAAGTTCTTTATCATTCTTCAGATATTAAACAATTCCTTCAGATTGATTGGGAAAACATCCCTCCGATCTAATGGATCTCTAATCATAGTTATCCTTTTGATTTTACGATTATATCAAGCTCGGTATAAGGTTCTCCTTCATCGAACGCAGTCCCATAGTCATTCTGGTTTATTCGCTCGATCATAAATTAAAGTCCAATCCCTTATTGGTTCGTCCTCTGGTGGTATAGGCATGGTTCTACCTTCTGACCTCCTTCCCGATCCCCTTAAGGTCCAAGTTACCCATTTTGCTAATAATAGTAAACGTGATCCAAAGAATGAGAACATTCCTCTCACTCTTCTCTTCATTAGTAAATATAAGGTTCCTGGATACTTAAAATGGCAATACTAGATTTCTCCACCCTCCGTTGTTAGTAATTCGGTCAGCTTATCTCGATCCACTCCCTCGACTTTCCCCGCTTTTCTACATCAAGTGGTGGGATAAGTTCGATGTTAATGAGAATCATCGGTCAGTTCAACAAGAATTTCCTGTTTCTATTCCGATTCCAAATAATTCTCCAAATATTCGAAGCTAAGGATTCTAAAGCCATCCTTTGAACCCTCTTCCTCAAGTCGAAAAAGATTTCAAAAGAATCTAAGTCAAAACCACCCCACAGATCCTCCTGTTCATTAGCATTTCGATTTCAAAGATTGCTCCTAGAGTGAGTTAAAACTTATCGCTTCAAGCCCTCAATAAAAGAATTGATGAGTTACACGAAGAAGCCTCTAGCATTCCTCACTTCTTCTCGAATGACTCGCTTACGAAAATTTATTTGAAGAAGATGATGGTCTCAGACGATCCCTACGCACTTATTATCAACCTTCGTGGATACTCGTGACCCATTCGGCTCGACATCTACGCGTAAAGCTGGCTTATTATTCAAGATGATGAAGATCTTCTACTCCCAAGCATCGCTTCGATTAATCCAAAGACCGCCTTGCACGGCGGCTATTATTTTGATTACCCAAAGACTCTGCCTCCCAGCAAGCAGGCCATCGCTCACCACCAAAGACTGCCTGAAGTGGTCAAAAGATTCCACTTTCCAAATTAAAAGTAGCTCAACAAGAAAGAGGCTCTTTTTCACCAAAAGAAATCTCGAGTCAAAAGTCATTTGACCAAAAGCATCTGTATTAGTCAAAAGTTAAGTACTGCTCATCAACAAAGCTGTTTGTCTGTATTTTTTACTTTTGCTTTTTTACTTTAGTAATTCACTTTTACCTTAAAGGAAATGTTTCTTACTTTTGCTTTTACTTTAGTAAATCACTTTTTACCTTAGTGAAATGTTTCTTACTTTACCCAAGTAAATATAATGCCTTTCCTTATTCTATAAAAGGAAAGCGAGTTCATTTGGCAAGTCGGCCTGAAACTTAGAAAGACTCTCAGCTCTCTCTCTCTCGTAAGAATCTTTTAGTTTCACCTCCTCGATCACCTACTTAACCCCTCTTCTCCAATTCTCTAGTTAAATGTTTTAAATTTGTAAGTTCTTGTTTTATTTTTAGTTCTTAGATTGTACATAGTATGAATAATTAATACAATTCATTATTTATTTATAATAGTCTGTAAATACTTTGATTGTGGTATGCTTCTCTCTGCTCTTCCTCTCTCCTTGGATTTCTTTTTCGGGGTGATAGGTTATTTCTCGGATAAAAATTTTAAGGCGGAATGGTAGGGATGGTGACTCATCCAAAAGATGATCAACAACACCTTCCCAAGCATCCACGTGAGACTGAGACCAAGTCAAGGAAGAAGACTTGAGGCATCTTCAAATCATCCGACGCTGATGGCCCTCAAATATCATTGACTGCTGCTTTTACTTAAAGCAAAAAAGTCTTTACTTTTAGTTAAAATGTAAAAGTAAAAGTAAAAAGAATAACTTTTGCTTTTACTTAACTTAAATATTTTTAACTTTAGTTAAATGTTTCTTACATTTACCCATTGTAAAAGTAAATGTAAAATGTTTCTTTACGCTTTTACTTTTACTTTAGTAAATTCACTTTTTACTTCAGTTAATGTAATAGTGATTCCTCAAGTGAATCAAATAGTAATTTACTTTTCGCTTCTATTTAATAAAGAACTCAAGTGTTGTGAGTTTCTTTGGAAGCTTAATTCAATGTAGCCTCGTAGCTTCTCTCTGCAAAGCTCTTCCGAGGTCCTCTCTCCCTTCTCTCTAGTTATTTGAGATCTAAGCTTTCAGCTTGATCTTCTTAGTTAGAAGACGAAGACTAAGTCCTTAATACTTGATCTTTCCTCTTAAACATTTAGTCTAGATTCACTACTGTAATCCTTCCCAAATGTTTATAAATAAAAGAAAGAGATTACTTTACCGATTCACCTGGCCATCTTCTTAATCTTTTATTTTTATTAAAGTTTTTCTTTAAAAACTTATCCCAATAAGTTATATAGTATCGAGCCACACATTCAGGCTTAAGAACAATTGTGCCAAGTAAATTGCAATACTGAGTATTAAGGTTCTTATTGATATTCAAAGTATTTACCAATTATCGGAAAGGAGAGAGAAGAACAGAGATCCTGAGGAAAAATATTGCTGCTAATTATAATAGAAGTTCTATTAAAATTTAAATCAGCCTCGAAATTTCAATTTCGTGATTGACCGCAAGTCGCCCAAGTACATTTTAGTAAAAGATGTTGGAAAAATTTAGCCTCTAAACATTCTTTCGCTTAGATGGCAAGCTTTATTAAGCATTTTGATTTTGATATTGAATACATTAAAGGCAAAAATAATTCTATTCTGATTTTCTTACCAGAGAATTTATTCATACAGTATCATTTATAGTACCAGACAGTAATAACCTTCAATTCTCAACTTTGCTTTGATACATAGTAGAAGAACTTGGCTTTTGATCAATGGCAAAAATAATTCTATTCTGATTTTCTTACCGAGAATTTATTCATACAGTACTATATCTGATGTTTCAGAGGTTCATCCTCCTCTACGTGGTCCTGGTCGCCTAGTGGCCCAAGTAATCATCCTGTGAGGTACCTTAGTCCCTCACCCATTACTCCCTGCCTATCGGTCAAACAAATTTTCTGTTCTCGACAATCCCCAACCTTATAATTCACCCTTTCTATTAATGCTTCCCGAACCCATTTGGCCCATTCAAGAATCCAATGAAAGACCTCGCTCTTGACCTCCCGATCACTCCTCTTCCGAGCATGTGCTCAAATGGGAAAGTTATTTGTTTCATATTGAACCCTACATGAAGCCAAAAATGATCCAGCTTAAGCTTTGACGCCTGCTTTTTCCCTCCGGTCGGGTAGGCATTTTCCTCCACTCATTTCCTTATAAGTCTCTTTGCTTATTATAAGGACATTCTCCTTGAAACCGAGTCAAGAATATCAAACTAATTTATGCAAACAATGATAAATCAAAAGTTCTTTATCATTCTTCAGATATTAAACAATTCCTTCAGATTTCGATTGGGAAAACATCCTCCGATCTAATGGATCTCTAATCATAGTTATCCTTTTTGATTTTATGATTATATTGAAGCTCGGTATAAGGTTCTCCTCATCGAACGAGTCCCATGGTCATTCCCGGTTTATTCGGTTCGATCATAAATTCAAAAGTCCAATCCATTATATCGTTCGTCCTCACGGTGGGTATAGGCACGGTTCTACCTACGACCTCCTTCCCATCCCTTAAGGTCCAAGTTACCCATTTTGCTTAATAATAGTAAACCGGATCCAAAGAATGAGTACATTCCTCTCACTCTTCTCTTCATTAAGTAAATATAAGGTTCCCCTCGGATACTTAAATGGCAATACTGTATTTCTCACCCTCCGTTGTTAGTAATTTGAAGTTATCTTCCGATCCACTCCTCGACTTTCCGCTTTTTCTACATCAAGTGGTGGATAAGTTCGATGTTAATGTAATCATTGGTCAGTTCAACAAGAATTTCCTGTTGCTCTATTCCAGCTCCAAATAATTCCCCAAATATTCAAAGCTAAGGATTCTAAAGCCATCCTTTAGAACCCTCTTCCTCAAGTCGAAAAGATTTCAAAAGAATCTAAGTCAAAACCAGATCCTACAGATCCCTCCCTGCCTCGTAGCATTTCGATTTCAAAGATTATCTCGGTGAGTGAGTTAAAACTTATCGCTCAAGCCCTCAATAAAAGAATTGATGAAGTTACAGAAGAAGCCTCTAGGCATTCCTCACTTCTTCTCGGAATGACTCATTATTAATTTGAAGATGATGGTCTCATACGATCCCTACTACACCATCAACCTTCGTGGATACTCAGACCCATTTGCACTCGACATCTACAAAGAAAGCCGATTATTATTCGGGATTAGCTGAAGACTTGCTCGTGACATTCCTTATTACCGATTAACTAAAGACCTGCTTCGGTGAGCCTGGGCCATTATTTTGATTACCCAAAGACTGCCTCCTAAAGTCAACATCGTTCAACGGCCAAAGACCGCCTTGAAGATGGTCAAAAGATTCCACTTTCCAAAATGAAAGTAGCTCAATAAGAAAAGAGGCTCTTTTTCACCGAAAGCAGTAGTCGAGTCAAAAGTCAAGTTTACTAAAAGTATCTCTAATAGTCAAAAGTTAGCACTCTGCTCATCAACAGCTGTTTACATATGCATTTTTACTTTTGCTTTTACTTTAGTAATTCACTTTTACCTTGGGGTTGAAATGTTTCTTACTTTTTGCTTTTACTTTAGTAAATCACTTTTACCTTAGTGAAATGTTTCTTACTTTACCCAAGTAAATATAATGCTTCCCTTCCTTATTCTATAAAAGGAAGGAGCTCATTTAAAGCAAGTCGATTTGAAACTTGTAAAGACTCGAGCCTCTCTCTCGGAAGAATCTTTGTTTCTACTCTCAGTCAATATCTACTTAACCCCTCTTCTCCAATTCTCTAGTTAAATGTTTTAAATTTGTAAGTTCTTGTTTTTATTTTTAGTTCTTAGATTGTACATAGTATGAATAATTAATACAATTCAGCTTATTTATTTATAAGACTTGTAAATACTTTGATCGCTGTATGTGTCTCTCTGTCTTTCCTCTCCTTAGATTCTTTTTGGGGTGATAGGTTTATTTCCTCGGATAAAAATTTTAAGGCTGAATAGTAGGGGATGGTGACTCATCCTAAAAGATGATCAACAACACCTTCCTAAGATCCACAGAGACTCCGGACAAGGAAGAAGACGCCAGAGGCATCTTCATTAATCGACACGATGGCATTTGTACCATCATCTTTTTGCTTTTACTTAAGCAAAAGTCTTTTACTTTAGTAAAATGTAAAAGTAAAAGTAAAAGAATAACTTTTGCTTTTACTTAACTTAAATGTTTTTAACTTTAGTTAAATGTTTCTTACATTTACCCATGTAAAAGTAAATGTAAATGTTTCTTGACGTTTTACTTTTTTACTTTAGTAAATTACTTTTACTTCAAGCATCGTAATAGTGATTCTCGCGTGAATCAAATAGTAATTTACTTTTCGCTTTTCTATTTAAAGAAACTCAAGTGTTAGAGTTTCTTTAGGCTTAATTCAATGTACTTCCTAGCTTCTCTCTCTAGAAAGCTCTTCCGTCCTCCTCTCCCTTCTCTACTTATTGGCAGGACGAAGCTTTCAAATTTTCGATCTTCTTAGTTAGAAGATGAAGACGAAGTCCTTTAATACTTGATCTTCCCTCTTAAACATTTAGTCTAGGATTCACATGTAATCCCTTCCCAAATGTTTATAAATAAAAGAAAGAGATTACTTTACCCATTCACCCATTATCTTTCTTAATCTTTTATTTTTCTCATTAAAGTTTTTCTTTAAAACTTATCCCATTATAATGGTATCGAGCCACACGTTTGGTTCTTGATGCTATCGGTGGTTTCAAGAATAATAAACATTTTGATTTGTTTACTTAAATGTTTTTTCAAACTTTTATTTTTCTTGCTCTTTTTTTAATCACCCGACCTTCGCAGGAAACCCGAAGATCGCCTTAAGTCCCGACTAATGCCGTTTGTAAGTCTCAATTGGGAAGAAGTGTAAGGCTAAAGGGAACCTTTAGATCTATGGGTATGTATTTAAAGCCTGTAAAGGCTAGAGTCTAAGTGGACCTTCAAGAAAAAGAATTTTTGTTTAAATAGTTAACAAATTAGTCTTCTGTTTAGATCGATTTACTGATAGATCAGGACCAATCGAGTGATCCTTTATTTCAGATTTCAGTTTGATTTGTTTTTAAACAAATTTTTTTTACAGAATCTAAGAAATTTTGAAGATTTTGACCAATTTTCGGTAGAAAATTTTTTTTCCTCCTTTATAAACCAAATTTTGGCAATGATAGTTATTTCCGGATAAAAATTTTAAAAAGCTGAATAAGGGGATGGTGACTCATCTTGAAAGATGATCAACAACACCTTCCCAAGATCCATGCGAGATCTTTAATTGTCAAGGAAGAAGACGCCAGAGGCATCTTGATCTAATCGACAGCTGATGGCTCCGGTAGCCATCATCGACTTTTTTGCTTTACTTAAAGCAAAAGTCTTTTACTTTAGTTAAAATGTAAAAGTAAAAGTAAAAGAATAACTTTCGCTTTTACTTAACTTAAATGTTTTTAACTTTAGTTAAATGTTTCACATTTACCCATGTATAAGTAAATGTAAAATGTTTCACGTTTTACTTTTACTTTAGTAAATTACTTTACTTGATTAATAACAATATTCCTTTTCGTGAATCAAATAGTAATTTACTTTTTCGCTTTTTATTTAAAGAAACTCAAGTGTTAGAGTTTCTTTAGCTTACGGTCAATCGTAGCCTCGAGCTTCTCTCTAGAAAGCTCTTCCGAGGTCCTCTCCCTTCTCTAGTTTAGCGGGAGAGATCTAAGCTTTCCGACTCGATCTTCTTGGGCTTAGAAAGATGAAGACGGAAGTCCTTAATACTTGATCTTCCCCTCTTAAACATTTAGTCTCAGATTCACATGTAATCCCTTCCCAAATGTTTATAAATAAAAGAAAGAGATTACTTTCTACCGATTCACCCGGTCATCTTCTTAATCTTTTTTTTTTTAAAAGTTTTTTCTTTTAAAACTTATCCCATTGTTATATGGCATCGAGCCACAATTGCTTAAGAACAATCAGTGCCAAGTAAATGGCAATACTCAGACATTAAGGTTCTTATCGATATTCAAAGTATTTACTGCCGTTATTGGGAAGGAGAGAGGAAGAACAGAGATCCCGAGGAAAAATATTGCTAAATTATAATAGAAGTTCCTATTATAATTTAAATCACTCTCGAAATTTACTGGTTCGCATTATGATCGCAAGTCACCAAGTACATTTAGTAAAAGATGTTGAAAATTTAGCCTCTAAGCGTTCTTTACAGAATGGCAAAGCTTTATTAAGCATTTTTGATTTTGATATTGAATACATTAAAGGCAAAATAATTTTATTCTCGATTTTCTTACCGTAGAATTTATTCATATAGTACTATTTATAGTACCAGATTGTAATAACTAATGAATTCTCAACTTTGCTTCTTGACATACATGAGAGAAGAACTTGGCTTTGATCAACGGCAAAAAATAATTATATTCCGATTTTCTTACCGGAGAATTTATTCATCTGAGTACTATACTACTCATGAGTTTCAGAGGTTCGTCCTCCTCTCGTGGTCCGGGTCCGCCTTGAAGGGCCTAAGTAATCATCCTGTGAGGTACCTTAGTCCCTCACCCAAGCAATACCCTCGGCTCTATCAGTCAAACAAATTCTTTTCGCTCTTTCGGACAATCCCAAGGCCTTATAGTTCAAAATTTCTAGTTAATAAGCCCGAACCCATTGACCCATTCGAAGAATCCAAAGAAAGACCTCGTCTTTCAGCCTCCCAACACTCCTCTTCCGAAAGCATGTGCCTCAAATGGGAAAGTTATTTGTTTCATATTGAACCTACATATGAAGCCAAAAATGATCCAGCTAAGCTTAAGTCACGCTTCCAGTTTTTCTTCCCAAATCCCCGGTTGGTCATTTTCTCACAAATTTCCTTATAAGTCTCCCTTGCTTTATTATATGGACATTCTCCTCGGAAACTCGAGGCTGTAGAATATCAAACTAATTTATGCAAACAATGATAAATCAAAAGTTCTTATCATTTTCATATATAAACAACACCTTCAAATTTCCTCGAATGGGAAACATCCTCCGATCTAACGGATCTCTAATCATGGGGCTTATCCTTTTGCTTTTTATGATTATATCGGGTTCTGTATATGGTTCTCCTTCATCTAATGTAACGAGTCCTATAGTCATTCCCCCGGGTTTATCTGGGCCTCTCGATCATAAATTCAAAAGTCCAACTCCCTCATCGTTCATTCCGTCCGTATATAGGCAATGTTCTCACCTTCCACCTGATCTTCCCGGATCCCCTTACAGTCCAAGTTACCCATTTTGCTAATAATAAATAATACTTTGATATAAAACCTGTATCCAAAGAATGAGAACATTCCTCTCACTCTTCTCTTTCATTAGTAAATATAAGGTTCTCTCGGATACTTAAATGGCAATACTTTGATTTCTCCACCCTCTGCTGCGCTAGGTAATTGCCAGCTTATCTCGATCCACTCCTCGATTTTCCGCTTTTTTTCTACATCAAGTGGTGGATAAGTCTTCATGTTACCGTAATCATCGTCAGTTCAACAAGAATTTCGCCTGTCTTTCCTATTCCGGGGCCCAACAATTTCAAATATTCAAAGTATGATTCTAAAGCCATCCCTTGTAACCTCTTCCTCAAGTCGTAAAAGATTTCAAAAGAAATCTGTCAAACCAAACTACCCCACAGATCCTCCCTGCTCCCGTGAAAGTATTACGATTTCAAAGATCGTCTTCTAGTAGCTGAGTTAAAACTTATCGGCCAAGCCTCAATAAAAGAATCGATGAGTTACACCTAAGGCCTCAGCACCTCCTCTTCTTCGCCGTAATGACCTGCTTAGCTAATTTGCGTGAAGATTTATAATCCATTTATCCCTACTACAGAATTTATCAACCTTCGTGATGCTCGTGACCCATTTCCGCTCGACATCTACAAGAAAAGCCGCCATTATTCGCTAATTTCAAAGATTCGGCCTCTACAGCCAAATATCGCTTCGATTATCCACACTGCCTCTATAGCAGCCTAACATTATTCTCGACACTTCAAGACTGTATTCCTAGCGTTTTCACACTGCTCACGGCCAAGACCGCCTCTCAAGAAGTATTAAAAGATTCCACTTTCGACCAAAGTAGCGCTCAACAAAGAAAAAGAGGCTTTTTTCCACCGAAAAGTAAGTCGAGTCAAAAGTCGCTTCTACTAAAAAGATCTCAGAATTAAAAGTTAAAGACTGCTCTCATCAACAAATGTTGTCTGCATTTCTATTTGCTTTTTAATTTTAGTAATTCACTTTTTACCTAGTGAAAATGTTTCTACTTTTGCTTTTACTACTTTAAGTAAATCACTTCTTTTACTCAAAGTGAAATGTTTTCATTTACCCAAAGTAATCGTAATAGCCCTTTCCTTATTCTATAAAAAGAAGGCGATTATTTGGCAAGTCGGGCCAAATCTTAAAGACTCGAAGCCTCTCTCTAAGAATCTTTTAGTTTCTACCGATCGCTTCATTTTAACCACTCTTCTCCAATTCTCAGCTTAAATGTTTAAATTTGTAGTTCTCGTTATTTTTAGTTCTTAGATTGTACATAGTATTAATAATTAATACAATTCGCTTATTAATATAATTCAGCTTATTTATTTATAAGATCAGAAATACTGACTGGCAGTACGCTGGGCCTCTCCTGCTCTTCCCTCTTCCATACTTCGATCAGGTACGCGCCTTCTTTGCTCTTCCTCTCCTCCTTCCCAATACGGTATAACCCCATAACAATACGGTATCGTGAGCTGCCATTACAGTTCTTCTCATGTTTTAAATGCGACTCAAAGAAGCATCTTTTAATTTCGTTTCATTAAACCTGCTTTCAAAAATCATTTCATCTCTTTTATCGTAAGTCACCTAACTTCACTCGTAGTAACACCTCGTCACTGGCCAACCCTAAAGTCTCTTTTCGCATGAAATGCGGAAGGCTAAGAACAATAGGTACTTAGGTCTACCTGTGCAAGAGGGTCCTGGAATGGAAGATAAAGAGGAATATTTTGAACCCAGTAATAATGAGCAGGTTATTTAGATCTAACTCCTCGCCTAGTCATAAAGCCAACCCGGTAAACGTATACCTGCATACATAGTATAATCAGAAGAAAATAAAGTATGAAATATTCTAAGTTTTACATAATCGAATATTCCTGTAAATTTCTCCCAAAGAAATTTATCACTAACATTCTGTAGATAACTTTTTAAAAATGATTATAATGTTAAACATGCTTGAAAGGTCTATTATTAACAAAGTTATATGAAAAATCAGAGTAGCCTCTTCCTCGATGTTATTAAAAAACATAGAAAAAGTGGTTAGTAATTTCATCCACACAGGTCTAGTTCGGGCAAAGAAGTAAACCATCAATATTAAAGTGAGAATTAATTCAAGACCAATTGCTTCCCAGGATGCTTAGATTAACGAATTATTATCCAAGCATAATAAAGCGTATGGAAGCTTCCCAGCATAACGGTCCTATCCATTTTAATTGCTTTCCTGACTTCACTTAATTTCACCATGTGATCAACACCTATTAAAAGCCTTAACATTAAATATTAAACAAGCAGGAGAAATTACACAAAATGATCAAGGTTCAACCAATCGCTTCTAATCTTTAGCAATTTATTATAAGACCCGCTTAAGACCATTCAATGTCCACGCTTCTAGTAAAAGCCCCAAAGATCACATCGTATCAGATTCTAAAGTTCAACCAAGGATGATAATATCCGCATCCCTGTAACAATTCTATGGAAAGATATTACACACTACCAAGTCATTTGGATTTTACCAAAGGAAATACCACAAAGCAACCAGAAATAACAACGAGGAACATTGAAAACATATAGGCATTTTCCGATGGAACTGTCAGTTAGCTTGAACGCTCTGTGAAGACCCTATCAGCTTGACATAGAGACTATTCTAGTTCTTCAGCCTCTTCCTATGAATCTACCTGTATAGAGACTCGCCTTAAAGAACCCCTTCTATAAGAGACATTGTTGTGAATTTAATCATGAATCAAGAAATCATCCCAGGTCAAGAAGTCATCCTCATATCTCTTGGCCACCTCGCACTACCCACCGAGGAAGTTAAAGCCTCTTCTTCACGACCTCCTTCCTCGGAGCTCCCCCACTCACCCCATTATGAGGTTCCAATTAATAAATCAATTAAGAGTCATTAAGAAAGAATTTCAGTTTAGATCGGATTAATCTTGTGAATGATTTTAACTCCAAGTCTAAATGGAAAGACATCAATAATTTAGAAAAATCACTCCAACTGAAAGAAGAGATAAATTGTCAATAAATGGAAGAAATTTATCAATAGTGAAAAATTAAATACCTTTTCTATGACTGTACGCAGCGTATCAATTTAAATGCAATGTTGGCAACTAAAACTCAATGGGTCACAAGTAATATCAAGTCAAGGCTTCGCCTACCACACACCCAGAACTGGCCTTAATTCTCAGAAAAATACTTCAAGTAACTACTACCATTTAAAATCTTCAAATGGAATAATGATGATAAAAAATCATCAACAGCTTAAATTTTAGTAACCAATACTTGAAAGAACCGTAGAGAAAACAAGTGCTGTAGATGTGATCAAGCAAATTTGAAGAAAATATAATTAAAAACCAGAGTCAAAATTGTTCAACCAATTATTAAAACTGCTACTGTAAAATAGAGAAAAATTAGGGTTTACCTAATAAAGACGCTGATCTTACAAAGAGCTATCAGACCGCTATTTAAAAATTAAAACAAAGATCGAACCTAAATAAATTTTTCTGAGATTATTGCTATTATCCATCGTATTAACTCTCAGCAATGCAGCGCAGTCAGTCGGCCCACAGTCAATCAACACTTATCAATACAAGATATTCATGAACAAAGCATAAATAAGTTAACCGTCCATAATACCAGTATTTACCTGCAAAATTGGTATTTCAAGCACTGTTCCTCCAGATTTACAATTTAAGAGAAACCTAGATAAACAATTTTCTGCTTCGCCTAATAAATTTTACGAACGGATATACGACGGACGAAGTGAACAAGGAAATCCTCAATAAGTTAAAATCATATGTCCATGGTGGCAAAATGCCTATCTAACTAAATTCAACACTTTTACTCAACCGCACGCCAATTATCAAGGTTGAATTATCACTGTGTATTCTCAGTATTCTCAAAACTGTGGAAAAACATCCATCGAAGATTCTAGACATTCTATTATCCATGCCGTCATTCGCCATATTAAGGTAACCCATTTTTTACGAAGTTATAGTGAATCAGGGCCACCCGATGGAGCATTTGATTTATACTATTTATAACTATACACTTCGTAGAACCCCAAAGAATATCAACGAAAAGATATATATTAGAATTAATGAGGATAGAAAATGAAGTTAGTAATAATGAAGACTCTAACATTTCATATTCCTCCGATACTAACAATGAAAATAATTGAGTTAATAGCAATCGATTTAAGTCACCATACATGCTAATAATTGTAATGAAAATTGTTGCACTAAAAAAGATTAATGTAATTAACAAGGATGATGAAGAAAGTTCTTTGTTAATTGACTTAATTAGTAAAATCAACGATCCTAAGTTAAAAGCCCAATACACAAAAGCAGTTAAAAGATTTATTAACTAAAGATAATAGAAAATGATAAATTTATTAAAGCTAAAGAGAAACCAATTTTAGTCTTAATAAAACTTTGGAAAGATTTAAATCTCCATTAAAGAAGTCAGTCTTCCGTAATTAAATCGGAAGTTAATAAATTAAAGAAAGAAATTGCTAATTTAAAAATAGAAGTCTCTATTCTACGAAAAAGATAAAAGCACGATCTTGGATCAATGATTCCTCATCTAGTGATGAAAATCACGATGAACCGTAATCATCTGGTACTAAAGATATTTCGGACTTATTTATTCAAGGTCTTTCACTTAAAAGAATTAAAGACATCACCATTCGTAAGTGGTATGTTTCTATTAACCTAGTTGTGGATAAAAACTTTTCAATACGACTTTCGCCTTGGTAGATACAGTGCTTGATTTAAATTGTATCCGGAAGGTCTAATCCCAACTAAATATTACAAAAAACTAGTGAAAAATTGAATTCTATTAATGGTAGTCAAATGGAAATAAAATATAAATTACCAAAAGTACATATTTGTCGAGGATAACATGTGTTTCAAAACATCTTTTGTTTTGATTCGCAATCTTCTGAGACAAAATTATTTTGGGTTTACCATTTATATACTTATTATACCCATTTACAACTAGTAATGAAGGATTAACTCAGAAACATTTAGGAAAGAAAATAACATTTAAGTTTCTTATTAAACCAAAAAGAAAGAGATTTAAAATACATTCAAGTAGAATCCATTTCTAAATCATTGAATTTAATAAATCAGAAATCTACACATTTGAATTTCTTAAAGAAGAAATCAAATATAAAAGAATTGAAGAACAACTTCAAAATGAAGAGGTTCGGTCAAAATTGAAGAATTAAAACCTACATGAAGAATAACCTTTGTTCGATTCCCCCATGCCTTTTGGCATAGAAAGAAACATATGGTTAGGCTTCCTTATGCTAGGGAATTCAAAGAGCATTTAATTCCTACTAAGGCTAGGCCTATTCGGATGAGTCATGAACAAATGGAGTTATGTAAAATGAAATCAATGATCTCCTCAATAAAGGATTAATTAAACCCAAGAAATCCCTTGGTCTTGCTTTCGCCTTTTATGTCAATAATGAAGCGAAAAAAGAAAGAGGTGTACCCGTTTAGTTATTAATTACAAACCATTGAACAAGGTCTTAGAATGGATTAGGTACCCCTCCCCAACAAAGACGACCTTATCAATAGGTTAAGTAATGCCACCATTTTCGATAAATTTGACCTTAAATCCGTTTTTGGCAAATTGCCATTCATCCCGATGATCAAGATAAATAAAGATTCACCACTCCGTTTGGACATTATGAATGGAATGTTCAAGCATTTGGCCTAAAAAATGCTCCAAGTGAATTTCAAAATATACTCAATGACATATTAAACCCTTTCAGCCATTTTATCGTTGTTTATATCGACCACATTCTTGTTTACTCCAAGACTATTGAAGAACACGAAAAACATTTAAAGTCGTTCTTCACTACTATTAAGGTAAATGGTCTTGTTCTTTCTCCTTCCAAATGCACTGTTTCAGGTCCGAATAAGGTTTCTTGGTCTTAATATCTTCAATGGACAAGTTCAGCCTATTGAACGAGCTATTCAATTTGCTGACAAGTTCCCAGATAAGATAACCAATAAAACCCAACTGCAGAGATTTCTTGGCTCGCTGAATTATATAGGCAAGTTCTACAAGAATCTCAGGAAGATTTGCAAACCTCTTTTTTCGACCTTTGCAAAATAATCCTCCACCTTGGACTGACATTCATACTTCGGCAGTCCAACAAGTTAAAAAATATGTCAAGACATTGCCCTGCCTTGGCATTTCTAATGATTCAGCGTTCAAAATTGTTGAAACCGACGCCTCGGATATTGGATTCGGAGGCATTCTTAAACAAAAATTAACATCCGATTCCCCTGAACAAATTGTTCGATTTCATTCTCAATGCGCATGGAATACTACACAATCAAAATATAGTACTATTAAAAAGAAATTCTTTCATTGGTATTATGTATTAATAAATTTCAAAATGACTTAAATAAGCTTTGAATTGTATTAATTATTCATACTATATCCGTATCCTAGACAATCTAAAAGATATTACATTAAAATAAAAAATACAAGAACTTACAAATTTAAAACATTTAACTAGAGAATTGGAGAAGAGGGTTAAAGTAGGGACTATTCTATCGGTAGAAACTAAAGATTCTTACGAGAGAGAGGGAAGGAGAGAGTCTTTACTCAAAGTTTGACCGACTATAAATAAATAACCAAATGATTGTATTAATTATTCTTCCTTTTATAGAACTAAAAATAAAAGGAACTTACAAATTTACATTTACTTGGGTAAAGTAAGAAAAACATTTCACTAAGGTAAAAGTCTTTGATTTACTAAAGTAAAAGCAAAAGTAAGAAACATTTCACTAAGGTAAGAAACATTTCACTAAGGTAAAAGTGATTTAAAAGTAAAAGCAAAAGTAAGAAACATTTCACTAAGGTAAAAGAATTACTAAAGTAAAAAGCAAAAGTAAAAGTAAAGATGCAAAGCATTTTGTTGATGAGCAGTGCTAACTTTTGACTATTACTGAGATGCTTTTGGTAGAAACAACTTTTGACTCGACTCTGCTTTTCGGTGGAAAAGAGCCTCTTTTCTTTGTTGAGCTACTTTAATTTGGAAAGTGGAATCTTTTGACCGCTTCTAAAGGCGGTCTTGGTAAATTGAGCGATGTTGGTTGCGGAAGCGGTCTTTGAGTAATCGAATAATAATGGTCTTGCTTGAGGCGAGTCTTTGATTAATCGAGCGATGGCCATTGCCGGGAGGCGGTCTTTAACTAATAGAATAATGGCGCTTTCTTTGTAGATGTCGAGCAAATGGGTCTGAGCATCACGAAGGTTGATGGTGCCGTAGGGATCGTCTGAGACCATCATCTTACGCAAATTAGCTAAGCGAGTCATTACGAGAAGAAGGTGAGGAATGCTGAGAAGCTTCTTCGTGTAACTCATCAATTCTTTTATTGAGGCTTGAGCGATAAGTTTTAACTCACTCTGGGAGCAATCTTTGAAATCGAAATGCTACGGGAGCAGGAGGAGGATCTGTGGGGTTGGTTTTGACTTAGATTCTTTTGAAATCTTTTTACGACTTGAGGAAGAGGGTTCTAAAGGGATGGCTTTAGAATCCTTAGCTTTGAATATTTGAGGGAATTATTTGGGCGGAATAGAACAACAGAAAATTCTTGTTGAACTGACCAATGATTACATTAACATCGAACTTATCCCACCACTTGATGTAGAAAAAGCGGGAAAGTCGAGGGAGTGGATCGAGAGATAGCTGGCTGAATTACTAGCAGCGGAGGGTGGAGAAATACCGTATTGCCATTTAAGTATCCGAGGAACCTTATATTTACTAATGAAGAGAAGAGTGAGAGGAATGTTCTCATTCTTTGGATCTGTTTACTATTATTAGCAAAATGGGTAACTTGGACCTTAAGGGGATCGGGAAGGAGGTCATAGGTAGAACCATTACTATATACCACGGAGGACGAACCAATAAGGGATTGGACTTTTGAATTTATGATCGAATGAATAAACCGGGAATGACTATGGGACTCGTTACGATGAAGGAGAACCTTATACCGAGCTTCAATATAATCATAAAAGCAAAAGGATAACTATGATTAGAGATCCATTAGATCGGAGGATGTTTTCCCCAATCAAAATCTGAAGGAATTGTTTAATATCTGAAGAATGATAAAGAACTTTTGATTTATCATTGTTTGCATAAATTAGTTTGATATTCTTGACTTCGGTTTCAGGAGAATGTCCTTATAATAAACAAGAGACTTATAAGGAGCGGTTTGAGGAAAATGCCAACCGGGAGGGAAAAAGCTGGGCGTGACTTAAGCTGGATCATTTTTGGCTTCATGTAGGGTTCAATATGAAACAAATAACTTTCCCATTTGAGCACATGCTCGGAAGAGGAGTGATGGGAGTGAAGGCGAGGTCTTTCTTTGGATTCTTGAATGGGTCAATGGGTTCGGGCTTATTAACTAGAATTTGAACTATAAGGCTTGGGGATTGTCCCAAAACAGAAAAATTTGTTTGGTGATAGGCGAGGGAGTAGCTGGGTGAGGGACTAAGGTACCTCTGGGATGATTACTTGGGCCCTTTAAGGCGACCCGGGACCACGAGAGGAGGATGAACCTCTGAAACTCATGGTATATAGTACACAGTATGAATAAATTCTCTGGTAAGAAAATCGGGAATAGAATTATTTTTGCCTTTAATGTATTCAATATCAAAATCAAAATGCTTAATAAAGCTTGCCATCTAGCGAAAAGAATGCTTAGAGGCTAAATTTTCAACATCTTTTACTAAAATGTACTTGGTGACTTGCGGTCGATGCGAACAGAAATTTCGATTTAATAAGTCATTTTGAAATTTATTAATACATAATACCAATGAAAGAATTTCTTTTTAATAGTACTATATTTTGATTGTGTAGTATTCCATGCGCGAATGAAATCGAACAATTTGTTGAGGAAATCGGATGTTAATTTTTGTTTAAGAATGCCTCCGAATCCAATATCAAAAGCGTCGGTTTCAACAATTTTGAGCAATGAATCATTAGAAATGCCAAAGCGAGGCAATGTCTTGACATATTTTTAACTTGTTGAATTGCGAAGTATGAATGTCGATCAAGGTGGAAGATTATTTTGCAAGCTTATTTGAAAAAGAGGTTTGCAAATCTTCTGAATTCTTGTAGAACTTGCTATATAATTATTGAGCGAAAAATCTGCGGTTGGGTTTTATTGGTTATCTTATCTGGGGAACTTGTCGGCCAAATTGAATAGCTCGTTCAATAAATTTGAACTTGTCCATTGAAGATATTAAGACCAAGAAACCTTATTAGGACTGAAAGCAGTTTGCATTTGGAAGGAGAAAGAAACAAGACCATTTACCTTAATAGTAGTGAAGAACGACTTTAAATGTTTTTCGTGTTCTTGATAGTCTTGGAGTAAACAAGAATGTAAATCGATATAAACAACGATAAAATGGTGAAAGGGTTTAATATGTCATTGAGTATATTTTGAAATTCACTTGGAGCATTTTTTAGGCCAAATGCTTGAACATTCCATTCATAATGTCCAAGCGGAGTGGTGAATCTTTATTTTATCTTGATCATCGGGATGAATGGCAATTTGCCAAAAAGCGGATTTAAGGTCAATTCTTTGAAAATGGTGGCATTACTTAACCTATTGATAAGGTTAAGTCTTTGTTGGGGAGGGTACCTAATCCATTCTAAGACCTTGTTCAATGGTTTATAATTAATAACTAAGCAGGGGTACACCTCTTTCTTTTTACTTCATTATTGACATAAAAGCGGAAGCAAGACCAAGGGATTTCTTGGGTTTAATTAATCCTTTATTGAGGAGATCATTGATTTCATTTTACATAACTCCATTTGTTCATGACTCAATACGAATAGGCTAGCCTTAGTAGGAATTAAATGCTCTTTGAAATTCCCTAGCATAAGGAAGCTAACCATATGTTTCTTTCTATGCCAAAAGCATTGGGGAATCGAGAACAAAGGTTATTCTTCATGTAGGTTTTTAATTCTTCAATTTTGGTAGAACCTCTTCATTTTGAAGTTGTTCTTCAATTCTTTTATATTTGATTTCTTCTTTTAAGAAATTCAAATGTGTAGATTCTGATTTATTAAATTGATGATTTAGAAATGGATTCTTCTTGAATGTATTTTAAATCTCTTTCTTTTAGTTTAATAAGAAACTTAAATGTTATTTTCTTTCCTAAATGTTTACGAGTTAATCCTTCATTACTAGTTGTAAATGGGTATAATAAGTATATAAATGGTAAACCCAAAATAATTTTATGCATAAGATTGCGAATCAAAACAAAAGATGTTTTGAAACACATATTATCTGACAAATATGTACTTTTGGTAATTTATATTTTATTTCCATTTGACTACCATTAATAAATTCATTTTTCACTAGTTTTTTGTAATATTTAGTTGGGATTAGACCTTCACGGATCTGATTTAAATACACTTTTTATATCTACCAAAGCGATGGTACGTATTGAAAAGTTTTTATCCACAACTAGGTTAATAGAAACATACCATTACGAATGGTGATGTCTTTAATTCTTTTAAGTGAAAGACCTTGAATAAATAAGTGCGAAATATCTTTAGTACCGGATGATTACGGTTCATCGTGATTTTCATCACTAGATGAGGAATCATTGATCACGAAGATCGAGACTTTTTATCTAAATCTTTTCTTAGAATAGAGACTTCTATTTTTAAATTAGCAATTTCTTTCTTTAATTTATTAACTTCGATTTAATTACGGAAGGCTGACTTCTTTAGCGGAGATTTAAATCTTTCCAAAGTTTTATTAAGACTAAAAATTGGTTTCTCTTTAGCTTTAATAAACTTATCATTTTCTATTATCTTTAGTTAATAAATCTTTTAAGCTGTTTTTTGTGTATTGGGCTTTTAACTTAGGATCGGTGATTTTACTAATTAAGTCGATTAACAAAGAACTTTCTTCATCATCCTTGTTAATTACATTAATCTTTTTAGTGCAACAATTTTCATTACAATTATTAGCACGGATGGTGACTTAAATCGGTTGCTTCTTAATGAATTATTTTCCTTTGTTAGTATCGGAGGAATATGAAATGTTAGAGTCTTCATTATTACTAACTTCATTTTCTATCCTCATTAATTCTAATATATACTCGATATCTTCATCGATAATATTTAAGCGGGACAACTTACATTTTATTTTACATTCACTTTTATAATGACCCTTTTGCCCACAATTGTGGCACACAATTTTACTTTTATCAAATTTTTAGTTCTTTTATTATGTTTTTTTATTAATGGGTTTGGGCTTATTATAATAATTATCTTGATTTTTATCTTTATGATGATTGCGTCTTTTCTTGTGGCGTCTATGACTTTTGTGAGAGTCGATATGTTTATGCACATGCTTTAAATGCAGAAGGAGCCACGGAGGGTAAACCATATTGCTTTCATGAGAATATCTTAGAAACTCATATTTAGCTTTTTCTTGTCTTTACTAGCTTGTTTGGCTAACTTAAAATCAATGCACATTTTAATCCTATCTTTTGAATATAATTGATTATGTCACCATAAGTGAGATTATCATAATCAATATATCCTAAATTTTTACTAAGTTCTTCCACGAACTTTGTGAGCAAATAAGACGGTAAACCATTAACAAATTTTTCTTTCGAGAAAAGGTTTATTCTTGTCATTTCTCATCATAACTCTAGAAGTAAAAACATCTTTGTACCATCTAAAGTCACTTAGAGTGGGACACGTGAGATTACTTAGGCGATCGTGGATTCTTTCGGTGATATTCTTTGGGGGTTCCTCTGAAGTGTTTTATTATAGTATAAATCAAAGTATTTACTCCATCGGTGGCCCAATTCCTATAGCTTCATCAAAAATCGGGTTACCTTGACATCTAAGCCCAAAACGGCATGGATAATAGATAATCTAGAATCTTCGGTGAGATGTTTTTCCCACCAAGACACGAGAATACACAGCAAATCCACTAGCCATAATTCAACAATATCTGGTTGAGTAAAGAGTGTTGAATTTAGTTAGATAGTTGTTTTGCCACCATGGACATATGATTTAACTTATTGAGGATTTCTTGTTCACTAAATCAAAATCGATATTCCATTCATAAATTTTATTAGGCGAAGCGAGAAAATTGTTTATCTAGGTTTCTCTCTTCAAATTGTAAATCTGGAGGAGTTGGTCTAGAATACCAATTTACGGTCATACTAGTATTATGGACGGTTAACTTATTTAAGCTGTTCATGAATATCTTAATATTGATGAGGTAGGTGATTGACTATCGAATGACTCTTCGCTTTCATTATCGAGTTAATCGATCGATAATAGCAATAATACAAGCTTGTTTAGGTTCGATCTTTGTTTTAATTTTTAAATAAGCGATCAATAGCTCTTTGTAAGATCAACGTCTTTATTAGGTAAACCTAATTTTTCTCTATTTTACGGTAGTTTTAATAGTGGTTGAACAATTTTTGACTCTGGTTTTTTAATTATATTTTCTTCAAATTTTTCTTGATCTGTCTAGCTTTGTTTTCCTCTGATTTGCTAGGTATTGGTTACTAAAATTTAAGCATTCGATGATTTTTTATCATCATTAATTCCATTTGAGATTTTAAATGGGTTTTGGCCAATTCTTGAAGTATTTTTCTTGAAATTAAGGCATGATTCTAAGGGTGGGTGACTAGGCGAAACCTTAGACTTGTCTTCTTTGACCCGATGAGTTTTAGTTATAACATTGCATTTAAATTGATCTTTGCTCATACCAATCATAGAAGGTAATATTAATTTTTCACTATTGATAAATTTCTTCCATTTATTGACAATTTTATCTCTTTCTTTCTCGGTTGGGTGATTTTTCTAAATTGATGTCTTTTAATTTTATTAGACTTGGAGTTAAAATCATTCACAAGATTAATCGATCTAACACAAATTCTTTCTTAATGACTCTTAATTGATTATTAATTGGAACATCAAAATCGGTGAGTGGGGAGCTCGGAAGAATTCGGAGAAGAAGAGCTTTCTTCCTCAATTTGGGTAATTACGAGGGTGACAAGAATAACAAGGATGACTTGCTTGACCTTGATTTAAAATTCCTTTTAACTTAATGTCTCTTATAGAAGGGTTACTAAGGACTTGAGAATCTCTTCTAGGTAGATTCATAGAAGGAGTGAAGAACTAGAATAGTCCTCTATAATAAGCGGGTCTTCTAGAGCGTTCAAAGCTAACTTTGGCAGTTCCATCGAGAAAAATTGCCTTATGTTTTCAATGTTCACTCGTTTATTTACTACTGATTTCTTTGTGGTATTTCACTTGGTAAAATCCATTGGTAGGTAATGTAATATCTTTCCATAGAATTGTTCTAGGGATGCGGATATTAGCATCATTTGGTTGAACTTTGAATTAATCTGATTAGTGATCTTTAGGGCTTTTATTAAGGGCATGGACATTCAAATTAGTCTTCATGGTCTTATAATAAATTCTAAAGATTAGAAGCAATTAGTTGAGAACCTTGATCATTTGTGTAATTTCTCCTGCTGTTTTAATATTTAATGTTAAGGCTTTTAATAGGTGTTGATCACTTAGACTAAGTGTGAAGTCAGGAAAGCAATTAAAATGGATAGGACCATTGTGCAGACTGGCTTCCATAGCACCTATTATGCTTGGATAATAATTCAAAAATCTAGCATCTACGAGGCAGCGGTAGATGCTTGAATTAATTCCTTTAATATTCAATGGTTTAACTTCTTTACTTGAACTAGACCTATGTGGATGAAATTATAACCCTTTTTTCTATGTTTTTTAATAACATCAGGGGAAAGAAGGCTACAATTTTCATACTCTTTGTTAATAGCATAGACCTTTTCAACCTGTTTTAACATTATAATCTGTTTTAAAGTTATCTAAGAATGTTGGCTGATAAATTTCTTTGGGAGAAATTTTGGGAATATTCGATTATGTAAAACTTGGTGATATTTTCATAAGCTGTTTTTCTTCACGATTAACTATATACGGTATAGGTTGCAAGGTTGACCTATGACTAGGCGAGGAGTTAGATCTAAATAACCTACTCATTATTCTTTGGGTTCAAAAATATTCACTCTTTATCTTCCATTCGGACCCTCTTACAGGGTAGACTCATACCTATTGTTCTTAAACCCTTCACCGCTTCATGAGAGACTTACCTAGGGTTGACGGTGAACAAGGTGTTCTACGATAAGTTAGATGACTTATAAAGGATGAAATTTTTTGAAAACGAAAAAGGATTAAAAGATTTTCGCTAAAACATAGTTTTTGAATATTGAAGGAGAGATCAAAATCTTCTTCAAAGTATTTACGATAATAAATAAATAACTGAATTGTAATAATCTGAATTGATTAATTCTGGTCTTGTTATATAAATAAAAGTTTGTAATATTCCATCCTTTTGAAATCCACTCCCTCGACTTTCTCGATCAAATTGCATAAATTCATAACGCATCAAATTGCATAAAATAAGAAGCGTGTAAAATCGAGTTTAAAATAAACTTTTACAAACCATATACGGATCACCCTTTATGCACAATTATTAATTAAGCGAAAAGATAAAGAATAAAATCATACCCTTGAAGATCGAGCTTCCTCGGTACAAGTTCACCTCCAAATCCTTTCGCGTTCAATCTTGAATCCACGGGGTTTGGTTCCTTCCTTTGATCAACGTTAGCCACCCAAATGTTTGGCCTCTGAGGTGATCCACCAAGGAAGAATAAAATTCAAGAAGATGGGTGTTATGGCTCAAACCCTAGTTTTCTATCTCTATAGAAAGGGTGTACTCTCCCAACAATTGGAATTATGTCGTATGTTGAAAAAATCAACAACCCCTACCACCCATAATAAGACTCCTCTTATTTATAGATGTGGGCAACCCACCTTAACAATTAAGGAATTGGGTTTTAATTAATTAATTAAATTCTTTTAATTAATTAAGCTCCCTAATCTTATTAGGGATAATTAATTAAACTCATTTAACTAATTTTCCTTCCTAATCCAATTAGGAATAAATGAGAGTACTTATATTAAATTAATTCCTAAACTCTTTTAGAAATTAAAATAATAATAATTATAATAATATTAATAAGACTCCTCTTATTAATTTATATTTAATATTTCTAAAATATTAAATAATAAATATTAAGCTATTTAATTTATTCTATCACCATAGATTAAATTAAATATACTTAACATATTATTACGATTATGCCATTAACTTCTTAAATAATTATTCTTCCTTTTATGGTGTGACCCTTTTTAGGTTCTCCATATTAAGCCGGTTGTGAATAAATCAATTAGAACAATTCTAATCTTATTTAAATAAATAAATTAAACAATTAATTTATTTAAATAATATTATTTATTCTACATAGGGATAAGCCTCCCTAGCGATCAACGACTTTCCGGATAATATAGATTTCAACATTAATCATTAAAGAACCTTTGAGTAAATAGTTCTTGTACAATTCAATCCTTCCTTCCACCATCTGATGTCCCAATTAAATATAAGGCATGGAATTCTTTATCAAGTCTTATTTTATTTAATTATATGTATTTCGATCCTTAAATGCACAACTCCAAATAATGCAAATTAGAAACTCCTTTCTAATTTCATTACGCCTTAACCAAGGACTCTTTGGGTTGTCATTTATCGAATCACATAGGACATTTCTCTTCTTTTATTAGAAGTGGTAGATTCTTTATTGATCATACATTATCTCCATGTACAACTTATTATACCCAAGCATACCCTTTGATATACCCTAAGGGTCTTAAGGAATAAGTCAAAGTATAACTCATCATACACAAGATACTATGATGATCTCAAGTCCAAGGATTACTTGTACTACTATCACTCTGAGAATTCCTATTGACAAGCAAATAAAACTCCATTAGGTATTCCTTAGCGAGCCACGTTCGGTGAACTTATTCTCTAATAAACACCTACATACTTGCTTTAGTGTCTCCACACAAATGATCATGAGATCAATCATCCTCATCCATGAGCAAGCAGCGTATGTACCAATCTATCCGGATTCACTAATCCCCAATTTAGTAATCCAATGATTGGGAACTATTTTAGTTTTAAGCTTTCTAAGAATTTAGATCTCATTAGAATGATCATCATCATTATTCTAAAAGCATTGCTTAAAACTATGGGTTTATCACATATTATAAAAGCGACATCATGTAGATAATTAAAAGCCTTTAATAAATTAATACTTTTTATTAATAAATGAATAAGATTGTTACAAAGTATATGCTTTATCATCAAACATGATTGGCTTGTATGCATACTACTTTCAATCTCCCACTTGCACTAAAAGCCAATCGTCATGGTATCTTACTCTTCTTCTCTAAGTGACGATTATCCTGCTGTTGGATAAGCTTTAGTTAATGGATATGTAATGTTGTTCTTTGAGAGTCCACTATCTCTATAGTGATTTCCCATCTTTCAATGATTCTAATAATCAAATGAAAGTGCCACAACACATGTTTAGATCCAAGATGAGACTTAGGAACTATTCCTAGTTCTGTAATGAACTTTTAATCCAAACAATCAACTTGCGACTTCATTTATAGCTATATACTTTGTCTTTATCACTAAACCAACAACTCTTTTTCTTTGTTTGGAACCTTTCAATTCAACGCACCAATTGTTCAAGGTAACACTTTACCTTAAAGTGGATTTTACATCGTCTTGAGTGCATCGAAAAAACTTGAGTGCATTAAGCCCTCTAGTTTTAATTAAGACCCACCATGTATATGCTCACATCCTTAGTGCGGGTTAAGAACTTTAAGATGTTTTCAACTGTCTCATACGATGATCTTCTCGAATATATGCCGATCAACATCGGTCTCGTATATTTCATTGCATACATGATTGTCACTCATGCGATCTCTCTTTTTGGAGTCTATGGGGACTATTAAGAGAAATACACTCCATAGCTCATCTACATGAGACATCTCTTGGAGTTTGCCATGCTAAACGACTTTAGCATCAAATGAATATCGTTCCTTGGGTTAAGTCGAGCATCCTCTTAAATCTATCTATATAGATTTTATCCCCAATTAAGATACTCTTCCCAAACCATTCATGGAGGAATGTTTAGACAACTTTATCTTTCTTGATTGTAGCATTGGTATGTAATTCCTCATCAGTAGTATATCAACATATAATACTAGAAATTTCACGGCTCCCACTGACCCTTTTGTACACACTAGAAGAAGTCTTTTACTCTCATCGAATGTAACTCTGGATCATCATCTTCTATGATGTGGATGTACCTCATCATCATCATCATCATCTATGATGAATCCATACCTCTAGGTATCTTGGTGCTATTCGGTTTACTGATTCGGTTTGTGGTACAATAGATCTATCTACGAGTTCCTCTTATTTGACTTATAGTGTTTTGTGGATCTTGAACTTTTCAAGATCTATTATTCTCCCACTAGCCCTTTCAATGATAAACACCTTTATCTTAGAAAGGCGTGTTTAAATAAACAAACACCTTTTGCTAAGTAGAATTATAAAACATTTACCCTAAACTTACTTTAGGATGTCCCACAAATCAGTACATGTCAAATCTTGTCCCAAACTTATCCTTTGAAACCTTTTCACATAAGTTGGACAACCCTTATCTTAACATACTTAAGATTAGGAATCCTCCACATCCATAACTTTTATGGAGTCTTGGGGCGGATTTTGAGGTTACCTTTTAAGTAGATATCGCGACCATTTCTAGGACATTATCCCGAAGGATATTAGAATGTCGGTAAAATCATTATGGACCGCACCATGTCCAACAAGTGCGATTTTTCATTCGAGATACATCAATCAATTATTGCGTGTCGGGATGTGTCCATTATGAGAAAACCATTTGAGATGATCTAGAAACTTATTGCACAAGTATTTATTCCTTGATCTAATCAAAGAATCTTAATACTTTGCCAATTTGTTTCACTTACGAATTCTTTGAACCTTTCAAATAATTCACACTTGTATTCAACAAATACATACATTCAACTCTTTGAATGATCATCTCCTTTTCTTATACTAATTTGTTCAATATGCAAAATTATTTTCACGTAAGTCAGTATACAAAATCCATTAAGTAATCTTCGATTCTATACTAAAACATTATTATTATTATAAATAGAACAACAATTGTTCTTAAATATAATACCAAAGATTTCATTGTCCAACAATAAAATGGAAATAATGTTTTAACAAGAAATTGGAATACAATAACAACTTATTGACTTAATAGATTTGCCCGTAGGCATTTCTAAACTATAAGTTTCTATAGCTAATGCAACATCCTTTGCTTCATTTTCCACATATAGGATTACTTATCTTTGTTTAGCTTTTACTTACTGCTTGGTCCTTCATAAATCTATATTTATGATAACCAAAGTCGGTATCCAATACCCAGTAGAACCTTGACTTAAAGAAAAATTTATTTCAATCATAAACAAAAACTATATTATAACAGAAACTTCACTAAGCTTCTTTGGTTAGCCTCTGCAAGATGCTTCTCATGATTTCTTTCCGATGTCGGGCTTATTGCGGTGGAAGCAAACTCCTTTGCTCTCCATATCGATTTGTTCTTATTATCCTTTGTTTACGCCTTTCTATTTACCTTCTTTGAATCGTTCTTCTTTTCAAAAGATCCTTTGGCCCCTACCGGTAAGACTTGGTTTTCTTGGTTGGAAAGTGACTCTCAACATTTTTCAATATGTTAAGCAAATCAATGAGGTGATATCTAGCTTGTTCATATGAAAAATTCACAACAATTAATGAAAGGAGTCCAAGGGAGTGAGTGCAAGATCAAATCTTGGCTCAACTCTCCATCCATGACAAAACACGTTGTCCTAATTGATCAATCAAATTGATAATGTTAAGGACTTTTTATGCATCTTATAGTGTCATTGGCCATTCTAGATCGGAAGAGCTCCTTGATGTCGATATCTATCGGTCCTACTTTCTCACCATCAACTACTTGATGTGCGGGAATATAGTAAGAGCATCCATAGTTTCATCTTGTGGCTGAAGCTCGTTACTCATGGATCTGAGCATGATGTTTTGAGCCAATGTGCATCATCTTGCCACTTTCTAAAAGTAGCAATGTCTTCCTCGGAGGCATTATGCGCAACCATTGCGAGGATATAGGCGTATTAAGGACATAAGATAGCTTTTCACTATGAGAACTATTCTCAAATTCCTTAACCAATCCAGTTTAATTGATTACGGTTAATTTAGCATCTAATATGCTTCGCGATGATAGTAATTTTAGACATTGTAAAATTACGTAAATGAATTTGTAATTAACAACATTTTAACATACATTCTTTTATTAATTACCAAAATAAATTAGGTCTTGTTTTAAATTGGTATCTCCCACTATTTTCTTCAAACTATATTACCCTCACTTATATAGTTAAGCTAAATCTAATTAAAGATTTGCTAGTGAGAATAAGGATCCCATTTCAAATGTATATAGCCTTGTGGTGACACAACAAACTATATATAAATAAATAGGTAGAACAACTTTTGTCAATTACATCAACTATCTGACTCCTTGTATTTTGCCTCTTAGATTATTTTGATCAGTGGTGGCACATCCAGAATCAAAATTATCCAAGTTAAGTCCAACTAGCACTCCATATATTCAAAAAGAAAAATATCATCCTTGTGGTGACCTGACAAAACAATATTGTTCAATTTTCTTTATAAGCATCAAATGTGATAAATTAACATCTTAAATACTTAATACTTGCCTTGTGGTGACACAACAAACTCATATTAAATATTTAATACTCTATTAATTTTATCATGCTAGAAAGCGACGTTCGATATTCCAAATATCTTTGAGCGCTTAGGACTTAATATAAAAATTGAGGGTTTGTTATTAATTTGTCTCATCTTGTTTAAGCGCATGCGTATACATATATATATAAAATACGCGTCATATTAATGAACATCTGAAGCATGTTTGCATAATATATAATATATATATAGTATAAGCATGCACATATAGAATACTATATATTCTACGGGATTGATTATGGACTTTTATTCTAGTTTGGTTCACTAGAGCCACCAAGTGAACCAAAATTCAAACTCCCCAGGGGTGCGAAAATAATATTTAAATATAACTATTACATTTAAACTTGGGCTCCATTACAAAGCGGGTCTTCAAGCGCTCCTTGCTCCTTGATCTCCAATTTTTCAAAATTAATTCTAACTATTCCTATTACAAAACTATTTTAAAATAAATAGAAACCTTGATCGTGATCGAGAGGGAATACATAGGAGGAGATAGAATTTACATTAAAAAAATTAGAAAGGCAGTCTGTGAGACCCCATTTAATAAAACCCATACATTCATGCATCCAACTAAAATAAAATCCAATCATATTGGTCGATAGTCCATAATCAATCCCATTTATTATCATACACATCATCATACATATGCATCGATAAATAACATTCATCTCATGAATAATAAACATTTAATATATATATTGATATCATTTAATGGGCAAATTTAGTTAGTATAAAATCTATTTTGAATCAAAATAAACTCCTTTATTTTAATCCAAATTTAAATCAAAATAAAACTATTTTATTTTAATTTATCCTATTTTGAATAAAATAAACTATTTTATTTTAATCAAAATCTTTAATCAAAATAAACTCCTTTATTTTAATTAATTATGGAATCCAATTCCATGTAAAAAAAAAAATCTTTAATTAAAATAAACTCTTTTATTTTAATTAATTATGGAATCGATTCCATGTAAAAAAAAATTTTATTAAAGGAAACACGGATATTCTTTCCTATTCACAAATAAACTCCTTTATTTTGAATAATATGAAATCTTATTTCATATTTAAATAAACTCTTTTATTTAAGGAAATTGGGATTCTCTTTCCTATTCACAAATAAACACTTTTATTTTGAATAATATGAAATCTTATTTCATATCTAAACAAACTCCTTTATTTAAGGAAATATGGATTCTCTTTCCTATTCACAAATAAACTCTTTTATTTTGAATAATATGAAATCCTATTTCATATCTAAATAAACTCTTTTATTTAAGGAAAGATCAATTTCAACTCCAATTAGTTATCATGGAATCCAATTCCAACTCTAATTAGTTAGCATGAAATTCTAATTTTAAAATTAAAATAAATCTTTTTATTTTAAGATTAAAATAAATCTTTTTATTTTAAGATTAAAATAAATCTTTTATTTTAAAATTAAAATAACTTTTTATTTTAATAATAAAATTATTAAAAATAATATATTATATATATATATATAACTATTATATATATATATATATAATAAAAAAAATATAATCCTGTTGCTTTTAAATTTTCTATCCGTGAAGCCTTTTTAAAAAAAAATCATGGCAAGATTTCTAACAGCTTCCGTGCATGAAATCCTGTTGCTCTTTAAAAAATGTTCTGCCGGAATTTGGTATCCATGAAATCCTGAACATAAAATTGAAGTTCCCCTTTTTTTTTTTTTTTTGTTTTGTTTGTTTTGCATGACCTGCAAGTTGCTGACTTCCGTGACTTTTAAAAAAAACCGGCAGCATGATATTACATAAAAAAAAAAAAACGTGTGTGCTGCCTTGTTTTGTCCCTTTAAAATTCTTGAAAACCGTGCATTTTTTTTTTTTTTTTTTTTAAAGTCCTGCCGATTTTTAAAACAGTTTTAACGTCCTTTTTTTTATTATTTAAATTTTATACAATTAAATTATGCCCAATTAAATTGTTCTAAACACATATCAATATAATATCAAATTAAAACAATTAATAATTCGCATAAAGGTTTGGCTCGATGCCCTTTATTAGGTTTATAATATTCATGGTATGATCAAATTGCAAAAAAAATGCGAGGCGTGTAAAAATCGAGTTTTAAAAATTTACAAACCATATACGGATCATCCTTTATGCATAATTATTAATTAAGCGAAAAGATAAAGAATAAAATCATACCCTTGAAGATCGAGCTTCCTCGGTGCAAGTTCACCTCCAAATCCTTTTCGCGTTCAATCTTGAATCCACCGGGTTTGGTTCCTTCCTTTGATCAACGTTAGCCACCCAAATGTTTGGCCTCTGGGGTGATCCACCAGGAAGAATAAAATTCAAGAAGATGGGTGTTATGGCTCAAACCCTAGTTTTCTATCTCTATAGAAAAGGTGTACTCTCCCAACAATTGGAATTATGTATTATGTTGAAAAAGTCAACAACCCTACTACCACCATAATAAGACTCCTCTTATTTATAGATGTGGGCAACCCACCTTAACAATTAAGGAATTGGGTTTTAATTAATTAATTAAATTCTTTTAATTAATTAAGCTCCCTAATCTTATTAGGGATAATTAATTAAACTCATTTAACTAATTTTCCTTCCTAATCCAATTAGGAATAAATGAAGTACTTATATTAAATTAATTCCTAAACTCTTTTAGAAATTAAAATAATAATAATTATAATAATATTAATAAGACTCCTCTTATTAATTTATATTTAATATTTCTAAAATATTAAATAATAAATATTAAGCTATTTAATTTATTCTATCACCATAGATTAAATTAAATATACTTAACATATTATTACGATTATGCCATTAACTTCTTAAATAATTATTCTTCCTTTTATGGTGTGACCCTTTAGGTTCTCCATATTAAGCCGGTTGTGAATAAATCAATTAGAACAATTCTAATCTTATTTAAATAAATAAATTAAACAATTAATTTATTTAAATAATAATATTATTCTACAATAGGGATAAGCCTCCTAGCGATCAGCGACTTTCCGGATAATATAGATTTCAACATTAATCATTAAAGAACCTTTGAGTAAATAGTTCTGTACAATTCAATCCTTCCACCATCTGATGTCCCAATTAAATATAAGACATGGAATTCTTTATCAAAGTCTTATTTTATTTAATTATATGTATTTCGATCCTTAAATGCACAACTCAAATAATGCAAATTAGAAACTCCTTTCTAATTTCATTACGCCTTAACCAGGACTCTTGGGTTGTCATTTATCGAATCACATAGGACATTTCTCTTCTTTTTTTATTAAAGTGGTAGATTCTTTATTGATCATACATTATCTCCATGTACAACTTATTATACCCAAGCATACCCTTTGATATACCTAAGGGTCTTAAGGAATAAGTCAAAGTATAACTCATCATACACAAGATACTATGATGATCTCAAGTCCAAGGATTACTTGTCTTCTACTATCACTCTGAAATTCTTATTGACGAGTGAAATAAAACTCCATTAGGTATTCCTTAGCGAGCCACGTTCGGTGAACTTATTCTCTAATAAACACCTACATACTTGCTTTAGTGTCTCCACACAAATGATCATGAGATCAATCATCCTCATCCAATGAAGCAAAGCAACGTATGTACCAATCTATCCGGATTCACTAATCCCCAATTTAGTAATCCAATGATTGGGAACTATTTTAGTTTTAAGCTTTCTAAAATTTAGATCTCATTAGAATGATCATCATCATTATTCTAAAAGCATTGCTTAAAACTATGGGTTTATCACATATTATAAAAACGACATCATGTAGATAATTAAAAGCCTTTAATAAATTAATACTTTTTATTAATAAATGAATAAGATTATTACAAAGTATATGCTTTATCATCAAACATGATTGGCTTGTATGCATACTACTTTCAAATTCTTATTACGATTAACGGCTTGCTCTCGTGACGATTCTTATTACGATTACCGACTGCTTTCCGTGACGATCATTTTATTCGGCGGCCAAAGACACTTGCCGTTAGGCGGTCAAAAGATTCCACTTTCCAGCCGAAAGTAGCTCAACAGTAAAAGAGGCTCTTTTCCACCGAAAGCAGAGTCAAGTCAAAAGTTGTCGGCCAAAAGCATCTGTAATAGTCAAAAGTTAGCACTGTTCATCAACAGTTGCTTGTCTGTACTTTTACTTTTGCTTTTACTTTAGTAATTCACTTTTACCTTAGTGAAATGTTTCTTACTTTTGCTTTTACTTTAGTAAATCACTTTTACCTTAGTGAAATGTTTCTTACTTTACCCAAGTAAATATAACAGTTCCCTTTCCTTATTCTATAAAAGGAAGGTGAGCTCATTTGGCAAGTCAGTTTTCGAAACTTAGAAAGACTCTGAGCTCTCTCTCTCAGAAGAATCTTTAGTTTCTACCTCTGATCAGCCTACTTAACCCCTCTTCTCCAATTCTCTAGTTAAATGTTTTAAATTTGTAAGTTCTTGTTTTATTTTTAGTTCTTAGATTGTACATAGTATGAATAATTAATACAATTCAGTTATTACAATTCAGTTATTTATTTATAGTACTGTAAATACTTTGATTGTGTATGCGCTCTCTCTGTTCTTCCTCTCTCCTTCCCAATATTAAAGGCAAAAATAATTCTATTCCTGATTTTCTTACCAGAGAATTTATTCATACAGTACTTATCTGATCATGAGTTTGAGAGGTTCATCCTCCTCTCGAGGTCCGGGTGCATTTAGTGGCCCAAGTAATCATCCCAGAGTACCTTAGTCCCTCACCCAGATTACCCTGTCTGTCGGTCAAACAAATTTTTACATTCTTGGGACAATCCCCAAGCCTTATAGTTCGACCCTAGTTAATAAGCTTTGAACCCATTGACCCATTCGATAATCCAAAGAAAGACCTCGTCTTGACTCGATCAAATACTCCTCTTACGAGCATGTGCTCAAATGGGAAAGTTATTTGTTTCATATTGAACCTACATGAAGCCAAAAATGATCCGATTAAGCTTCTTTGCCAGATTTTCCCTCTCACAGTTGGCATTTTCCTCCACCAGCTCCTTATAAGTCTCTTGTTTATTATAAGGACATTCTCCTTGGCCCCGAGTCGATAAATATCAAACCAATTTATGCAAACAATGATAAATCAAAAGTTCTTTATCATTCTTTGTATATTAAACAATTCCTTGATTTACGATTGGGAAAACATCCTCCGATCTAATGGATCTCTCTAATCATAGTTATCCTTTTTGCTTTTATGATTATATTGAAGCTGGTATAAGGTTCTCCTTCATCGAGCGAGTCCCATAGTCATTCTGGTTTATTCGATTCGATCATAAATTCAAAAGTCCAATCCCTTATTGGTTCGTCCTCTGGTGGTATAGGCATGGTTCTACCTATGACCTCCTTCCCGATCCCCTTAAGGTTCAAGTTACCCATTTTGCTAATAATAGTAAACCAGATCCAAAGAATAAGAACATTCCTCTCACTCTTCTCTTCATTAGTAAATATAAGGTTCCCTGGATACTTAAATGGCAATACGGTATTTCTCCACCCTCTGTTGCTAGTAATTCAGCAGTTAGCTCTGATACCATATTGGGAAGGAGAGAGGAAGAACAGAGAGAGCGCATACACAATCAAAGTATTTACTCCATCAGGTGGCCCAATTCCTATAGCTTCATCAAAAATCGGGTTACCTTCAGCATCTAACTGAACAGCATGGATAATAGATAATCTAGAATCTTCAGTGAGATGTTTTTCCCACCAAGACCTGAGAATACCTGTAAATCCACTAGCCAATAATTCAACAATATCTGGTTGAGTAAGAGTGTTGAATTTAGTTAGATATTTGGCTCTGAGTAAGAGTATCAATTTAGTTACAGTACTATAAATAAATAACTGAATTGTAATAACTGAATTGTATTAATTATTCATACTATGTACAATCTAAGAACTAAAAATAAAACAAGAACTTACAAATTTAAAACATTTAACTAGAGAATTGGAGAAGAGGGTTAAGTAGGGTCGATCGAGTAGAAACTAAAGATTCTTACGAGAGAGAGAGCTCGAGTCTTTCTAAGTTTAAAAATCGACTTGCCAAATGAGCTCGCCTTCCTTTTATAGAATAAGGAAAGGAAATCTATTATATTTACTTGGGTAAAGTAAGAAACATTTCACTAAGGTAAAAGTGATTTACTAAAGTAAAAGCAAAAGTAAAAAACATTTCACTAAGGTAAAAGTGAATTACTAAAGTAAAAGCAAAAGTAAAAAAAAGCACAATGACATTTTTGATGATGAGCAGTGCTAACTTTTGACTATTACTGAGATGCTTTTGGCTTACAACTTTTGACTCGACTCTGCTTTCGGTGGAAAAGAGCCTCTTTTCTTGTTGAGCTACTTTCGGTTTGGAAAGTGGAATCTTTGACCGCTTCTAAAAGGCGAGTCTTTGGCCAAGTGAAACGATGTTGTTCTGCCGGGGCAGTCTTTGGTAATCGTCGATAATAATGGCAGGCTGAGTGAGCGGTCTTTGGTTAATCGAAACGATGGCAGGCTGCTTGGGAGCAGTCTTTGCTAATAGAATGGCGGCTTTCTTTGTAGATGTCGAGCAAATGGGTCTGAGCATCCACGAAGGTTGATGGTGCCGTAGGGATCGTCATGAGACCATCATCTTACGCAAATTAGCTAATGAGTCATTACGAGAAGAAGGCGAGGAATGCTGAGGAGGCTTCTTCGTGTAACTCATCAATTCTTTTATTGAGGGCTTGAGCAATAAGTTTTAACTCACTCTGGGAGCAATCTTTGAAATCGAAAATGCTACGGGAGCAGGAGGATCTGTGGGGTGGTTTTGACTTAGATTCTTTTGAAATCTTTTTCGACTTGAGGAAGAGGGTTCTAAAGGGATGGCTTTAGAATCCTTAGCTTTGAATGATTTGGGGAATTATTTGGAATCGGAATAGAGCAACGAAATTCTTGTTGAACTGACCAATGATTACATTAACATCGAACTTATCCCACCACTTGATGTAGAAAAAGCGGGAAAGTCGAGGAGTGGATCGAGAGATAGCTGGCTTTGAATTACTAGCAGCGAGATGGTGGAGAAATACCGTATTGCCATTTAAGTATCCGAGGAACCTTATATTTACTAATGAAGAGAAGAGTGAGAGGAATGTTCTCATTCTTTGGATCCAGTTTACTATTATTAGCAAAATGGGTAACTTGGACCTTAAGGGGATCGGGAAGGAGGTCATAGGTAGAACCATGCCTATACCACGGAGGGCGAACCAATAAGGGTTGGACTTTTGAATTTATGATCGAACCCGAATAAACCGAGAATGACTATGGGACTCGTTACGATGAAGGAGAACCTTATACCGAGCTTCAATATAATCATAAAAGCAAAAGGATAACTATGATTAGAGATCCATTAGATCGGAGGATGTTTTCCCCAATCAATCTGAAGGAATTGTTTAATATCTGAAGAATGATAAAGAACTTTTGATTTATCATTGTTTGCATAAATTAGTTTGATATTCTTGACTTCGGTTTCAAGGAGAATGTCCTTATAATAAACAAGAGACTTATAAGGAGCGGTGGAGGAAAATGCCAACCGGGAGGGAAAAAGCTGATGCAAGACTTAAGCTGGATCATTTTTGGCTTCATGTAGGGTTCAATATGAAACAAATAACTTTCCCATTTGAGCACATGCTCGGAAGAGGAGTATTGGGGGTGAAGGCGAGGTCTTTCTTTGGATTCTTGAATGGGTCATGAGTTCGAGCTTATTAACTAGAATTTGAACTATAAGGCTTGGGGATTGTCCCAAAACGAAAATTTGTTTGGTGATAGGCGGGGAGTAACTGGGTGAGGGACTAAGGTACCTCTGGGATGATTACTTAGGCAGGCCACTTAGGGCGGCCCGGGACCACGAGAGGAGGATGAACCTCTGAAACTCATGGTATATATAGTACTGTATGAATAAATTCTCTGGTAAGAAAATCGGGAATAGAATTATTTTTGCCTTTAATGTATTCAATATCAAAATCAAAATGCTTAATAAAGCTTGCCATCTAGCGAAAGAATGCTTAGAGGCTAAATTTTCAACATCTTTTACTAAAATGTACTTGGGTGACTTGCGATCGATCACGAACAAAATTTCGATTTAATAAGTCATTTTGAAATTTATTAATACATAATACCAATGAAAGAATTTCTTTTTAATAGTACTATATTTTGATTGTGTAGTATTCCATGCTTGAGAATGAAATCGAACAATTTGTTCAGAGAATCGGATGTTAATTTTTGTTTAAGAATGCCTCCGAATCCAATATCCGAAGCGTCGGTTTCAACAATTTTGAACAATTTGAATCATTAGAAATGCCAAGGCGAGGCAATGTCTTGACATATTTTTTAACTTGTTGGGCTGAAGTATGAATGTCGGTCCAAGGTGGAAGATTATTTTGCAAACGCTTTGAAAAAGAGGTTTGCAAATCTTCTGAATTCTTGTAGAACTTGCTATATAATTCAAATGAGCGAAAAATCTCTGCGGTTGGGTTTTATTGGTTATCTTATCACGGGAACTTGTCGATAGAATTGAATAGCTCGTTCGATAAAATTTGAACTTGTCCATGAAGATATTAAGACCAAGAAACCTTATTCGGACTGAAAGCAATTTGCATTTGGAAGGAGAAAAACAAGACCATTTACCTTAATAGTAGTGAAGAACGACTTTAAATGTTTTTCGTGTTCTTCATAGTCTTGGAGTAAACAAGAATGTCGTCGATATAAACAACGATAAAATGGTGAAAGGGTTTAATATGTCATTGAGTATATTTTGAAATTCACTTGGAGCATTTTTTAGGCCAAATGCTTGAACATTCCATTCATAATGTCCAAGCGGAGTTGTGAATCTTTGTTTTATCTTGATCATCGGGATGAATGGCAATTTGCCAAAAGCCGAATTTAAGGTCAAATTCTTTTGAAAATGGTGGCATTACTTAACCTATTGATAAGGTCGTCTTTGTTGGGAGGGTACCTAATCCATTCTAAGACCTTGTTCAATGGTTTGTAATTAATAACTAAGCAGGGTACACCTCTTTCTTTTTACGCTTCATTATTGACATAAAAGCGGAGAGCAAGACCAAGAGGGATTTAATTAATCCTTTATTGAGGAGATCATTGATTTCATTTTACATAACTCCATTTGTTCATGACTCATCTGAATAGGCCTAGCCTTAGTAGGAATTAAATGCTCTTTGAATTCCCTAGCATAAGGAAGCTAACCATATGGTTCTTTCTATGCCAAAAGGCATTGGGGAATCGAGAACAAAGGTTATTCTTCATGTAGGTTTTAATTCTTCAATTTTTGACCAAACCTCTTCATTTTGAAGTTGTTCTTCAATTCTTTTATATTTGATTTCTTCTTTTAAGAAATTCAAATGTGTAATTCTGATTTATTAAATTCATGATTTAGAAATGGATTCTTCTTGAATGTATTTTAAATCTCTTTCTTTTAGTTTAATAAGAAACTTAAATGTTATTTTCTTTCCTAAATGTTTACAGTTAATCCTTCATTACTAGTTGTAAATGGGTATAATAAGTATATAAATGGTAAACCCAAAAATAATTTTATGCAGTAAGATTGCGAATCAAAACAAAAGATGTTTTGAAACACATATTATCTGACAAATATGTACTTTTGGTAATTTATATTTTATTTCCATTTGACTACCATTAATAGAATTCAATTTTTCACTAGTTTTTTTGTAATATTTAGTTGGGATTAGACCTTCACGGATACTGATTTAAATCACTTTTTATATCTACCAAGGCGATAAGGCATGTATTGAAAAGTTTTTATCCACAACTAGGTTAATAGAAACATACCACTTACGAATGGTGATGTCTTTAATTCTTTTAAGTGAAAGACCTTGAATAAATAAGTCGAAATATCTTTAGTACCGATGATTACTAGTTCATCGTGATTTTCATCACTAGATGAGGAATCATTGATCTGAAGATCGGAGCTTTTATCTTTTTTCGTAGAATAGAGACTTATTTTTAAATTAGCAATTTCTTTCTTTAATTTATTAACTTCGATTTAATTACGGAAGGCTGACTTCTTCTTTAACGGAGATTTAAATCTTTCCAAAGTTTTATTAAGACTAAAAATTGGTTTCTCTTTAGCTTTAATAAATTTATCATTTTCTATTATCTCTTTAGTTAATAAATCTTTTAACTATTTTTGTGTATTGGGCTTTTAACTTGGGATCGGTGATTTTACTAATTAAGTCAATTAACAAAGAACTTTCTTCATCATCCTTGTTAATTACATTAATCTTTTTAGTGCAACAATTTTCATTACAATTATTAGCTTACAGGATGGTGACTTAAATCGGTCTTCTTAAGCGAATTATTTTCCTTTATTAGTATCGGAGGAATATGAAATGTTAGAGTCTTCATTATTACTAACTTCATTTTCTATCCTCATTAATTCTAATATATACTCGATATCTTCATCGGTAATATTTAAGCGGGACAACTTACATTTTATTTTACATTCACTTTTATAATGACCCTTTTGCCCACTGATTGTGGCACACAATTTTACTTTTATCAAATTTTTAGTTCTTTTATTATGTTTTTTATTAATGGGTTTGGGCTTATTATAATAATTATCTTGATTTTTATCTTTATGATGATTGCGTCTTTTCTTGTGGCGTCTATGACTTTTGTGAGAGTCGATATGTTTATGCACATGCTTTAAATCTAGAAAGAGCCACGGAGAGGTAAACCATATTGCTTTCATGAGAATATCTTAGAAACTCATATTTAGCTTTTTCTTGTCTTTACTAGCTTGTTTGGCTAACTTAAAATCAATGCACATTTTTAATCCTAACTTTTGATATATAATCGATTATGTCACCATAAGTGAGATTATCATAATCAATATATCCTAAATTTTTACTAAGTTCTTCACGAACTTTGTGAGCAAATAAGACGATAAACCATTAACAAATTTTTCTTTCGAGAAAGGTTTATTCTTGTCATTTCTCATCATAACTCTAGAAGTAAAAACATCTTTGTACCATCTAAAGTCACTTAGAGTGGGACACGTGAGATTACTTAGGCGATGGTGGATTCTTTCGGTGATATTCTTTGGGGTTCCTACGAAGTGTTTTATTATAGTATAAATCAAAGTATTTACTCCATCGGTGGCCCAATTCCTATAAGCTTAATCAAAATCGGGTTACCTTGACATCTAACCGAATAAACATGGATAATAGATAATCTAGAATCTTGGTGAGATGTTTTTCCCACCAAGACACGAGAATACACAGCAAATCCACTAGCCATAATTCAACAATATCTGGTTGAGTAAGAGTGTTGAATTTAGTTAGATAGTTTGTTTGCCACCATGGACATATGATTTAACTTATTGAGGATTTCTTGTTCACTAAATCAAAATCGATATTCCATTCATAAATTTTATTAGGCAAAAAAGAAAATTGTTTATCTAGGTTTCTCTCTTCAAATTGTAAATCTGGAGGAGTTGGTCTAGAATACCAATTTACGGTCATACTAGTATTATGGACGGTTAACTTATTTAAGCATTCATGAATATCTTAATATTGATGAGGTAGTGATTGACTATCGAATGACTCTTCGCTTTCATTATCGAGTTAATCGATCGATAATAGCAATAATAAAATGCAAGCTTGTTTAGGTTCGATCTTTGTTTTAATTTTTAAATAAGCGATCAATAGCTCTTTATAAGATCAACGTCTTTATTAGGTAAACCTAATTTTTCTCTATTTTACGGTAGTTTTAATAGTGGTTGAACAATTTTTGACTCTCTGGTTTTTAATTATATTTTCTTCAAATTTTTCTTGATCACATCTAGCTTTGTTTTCCTACGATTTGCTAGGTATTAGTTACTAAAATTTAAGCTTTGTTCAATGATTTTTTATCATCATTAATTCCATTTGAGATTTTAAATGGGTTTTGGCCGAATTCTTGAAGTATTTTTCTTTGAAATTAAAATGATTCTAAGGGTGGGTGACTAGGCGAAACCTTAGACTTGTCTTCTTTGACCCATTGAGTTTTAGTTATAACATTGCATTTAAATTGATCTTTGCTCATACCAATCATAGAAGGTAATATTAATTTTTCACTATTGATAAATTTCTTCCATTTATTGACAATTTTATCTCTTTCTTTCTCGGTTGGGTGATTTTTCTAAATTGATGTCTTTTAATTTTATTAGACTTGGAGTTAAAATCATTCACAAGATTAATCCAATCTAACACAAATTCTTTCTTAATGACTCTTAATTGATTATTAATTGGAACATCAAAATCGGTGAGGTGGGGGAGCTCGGAAGAGTCGTGAAAGAAGAGCTTTCTTCCTCATTTGGGTAATTACGAGGGTGACAAGAATAACAAGGATGACTTGCTTGACCTTGATTTAAAATTCCTTTTAACTTAATGTCTCTTATAGAAGGGTTACTAAGGACTTGAAATCTCTTCTAGGTAGATTCATAGAAGGAGGTGAAGAACTAGAATAGTCCTCTATAATAAGCGGTCTTCTAGAGCGTTCAAAGCTAACTTTGACAGTTCCATCGAAAAATTGCCTTATGTTTTCAATGTTCACTCGTTGTTTACTACAATTTCTTTGTGGTATTTCACTTGGTAAAATCCATTGGTAGGTAATGTAATATCTTTCCATAGAATTGTTCTAGGGATGCGGATATTAGCATCACCTGGTTGAACTTTGAATTAATACGATTGTGATCTTTAGGGCTTTTATTAAGGGCATGGACATTCAAATTAGTCTTCATGGTCTTATAATAAATTCTAAAGATTAGAGCAATTAGTTGAGAACCTTCAATCATTTGTGTAATTTCTCCTGTTGTTTTAATATTTAATGTTAAGGCTTTTAATAGGTGTTGATCACTTAGACTAAGTGTGAAAGTCGGAAAACAATTAAAATGGATAGGACCATTGTGCGGTGGCTTCCATAGCACCTATTATGCTTGGATAATAATTCAAAAATCTAGCATCTACGAGACGGTAGATGCTTGAATTAATTCCTTTAATATTCAATGGTTTAAGCTTCTACTTGAACTAGACCTATGTGGATGAAATTATAACCCTTTTTCTATGTTTTTAATAACATCGGGGAAAGAAGGCTACAATTTTCATACTCTTTGTTAATAGCATAGACCTTTTCAACTTGTTTTAACATTATAATACATTTTAAAGTTATCTAAGAATGTTGGTGATAAATTTCTTTGGGAGAAATTTTGGGAATATTCAATTATGTAAAACTTGACCGATATTTTTCATAATCTGTTTTCTTCTTCGATTAACTATATACGGTATAGGTTGCAAGGTTGACCTATGACTAGGCGAGGAGTTAGATCTAAATAACCTACTCATTATTCTTTGGGTTCAAAAATATTCACTCTTTATCTTCCATTCGGACCCTCTTACAGGTAGACTCATACCTATTGTTCTTAAACCCTTCACCGCTTCAAGACAAGAGACTTACCTAGGGTTGACGGCTTAATGAGCAGGTGTTCTACTGATAAGTTAGGTGACTTCCGATAAAGGATGAAATGATTTTTGAAACCTTAGACTGCAGTTTTAATAAACAAATTAAAAGAACTTGCTCCTATTCGGTTCCATCGATTCCCACTTTCTCGTCATTCAAAGGGATTCTAAAGCCATCCCTTTAGAACCCTCTTCCTCAAGTCAGAAAAAGATTTCAAAAGAATCTAAGTCAAAAACCAGTCCTACAGGATCCTCCTGTTCCCGTAGCATTTCTGATTTCAAAGATTGCTCCGGTAGTGAGTTAAAACTTATTGCTCAAGCCCTCAATAAAAGAATTGATGAGGTTACACGAAGAAGCCTCTAGGCATTCCTCGACTTCTTCTCAGAATGACTCAGTTAGCCAATTTGCAGAAGATGATGGTCTGTACGATCCCTACGGCACCATCAACCTTCAGGATGCTCAGGACCCATTTGCACGACATCTGATAAAAGCGATTACTTTTCGATTAGCTTGCACCTTTCTCAGGCGACCGATTCTTATTACGATTAACGGCACACTCGTGACGATTACTATTATTACCCGGCACACTTTCTCGTGACGATCATTTATTCGATCGGCCAAGACTTGCCTTCCGAAGCGGTCAAAAGATTCCACTTTCGGTAGAAAGTAGCTCAACGATAAAAGAGGCTCTTTTCCACCAAAGCGAGTCGAGTCAAAAGTTGTCGACCAAAAGCATCGTAATAGTCAAAAGTTAGCTTTGTTCATCAACGAGTTGCTTGTGCATACTTTTACTTTTGCTTTTACTTTAGTAATTCACTTTTACCTTAGTGAAATGTTTCTTACTTTTGCTTTTACTTTAGTAAATCACTTTTACCTTAGTGAAATGTTTCTTACTTTACCCAAGTAAATATAACGATTCCTTTCCTTATTCTATAAAAGGAAGGCGAGCTCATTTAGCAAGTCGGTTTTGAAACTTAGAAAGACTCTGAGCTCTCTCTCTCTCAGAAGAATCTTTAGTTTCTACCTCTGATCAGACTCTTAACCCCTCTTCTCCAATTCTCTAGTTAAATGTTTTAAATTTGTAAGTTCTTGTTTTATTTTAGTTCTTAGATTGTACATAGTATGAATAATTAATACAATTCAGGTTATTTATTTATAATCTTGTAAATACTTTGATTGTGTATCGCTTCTCTCTGTTCTTCCCTCTCCTTTAATATGGTATATATATATATATATATATATATATATATATATATATATATATATGTTCATATTAAAGGTTCTTCAGCTAGGCAAGTTTGTTCATGCTAATTCACAACTATATTATTGAATTATAGCCAACTTATTATTCAAACTCTTTTAATCATGATATATCCTCAAATAAACTTATACTTGCTCGGAAAACATATGCTCATCCTTGCTATATCATGATAAACATTGCAGATTAAGACGAATGTGTCAGATACAAGGAAAGGTTAAAGACAGTTCCAGCTTTAAGTTTATGTGTTCAGTTATATATTATAATAATGTTATATGTTAGATAGTTTATGAATTTTGTATAAGTTAAGGTTACTCGACCTTGGGGAATAATGTGTAATGTTTAATGTTAGGTTTTTAATATTCATGAACGCAATCAAATTGCATAAAAAGTGCGGAAATGTGTAAAATCAGAGTTTAAAAATTTACAAACCATATACCCGGATCACCCTTTATGCACAATTATTAATTAAACGAAAAGATAAAGAATAAAATCATACCCTTGAAGATCGAGCTTCCTCGGTACAAGTTCACCTCCAAATCCTTTTCGCGTTCATCTTGAATCCACCGGGTTTGGTTCCTTCCTTTGATCAACGTTAGCCACCCAAGTGTTTGGCCTCTGAGGTGATCCACCAGGAATAATAAAGATTCAAGAAAATGGGTGGTTGGCTAAACCCTAGTTTTTCTATCTCTATAGAAGAAGAAGCGTACTCTCCAATAAATTGGAATTATTACGTATATCCCGGATATATCCGATATAAGACTCCTCTTATAAAATATCAAGTAACCTATTAAAAAATAAGGTATTATTTAATTAAACTCTTTTAATTAAATAGGCTCCCTAATCTTATTAGGGATAATTAATTAAACTCCTTTAACTAATTTTCCTCCTAATCCTATTAGGAATAAATGAGAGTACTTATATTAAATTAATTTCTAAACTCTTTTAGAAATTAAAATAATAATAATAATTGTAATAATATTAATAAGACTCCTCTTATTAATTTATATTTAATATTTTAAAATATTAAATAATAAATATTAAGCTATTTAATTTATTCTATCACCATAGATTAAATTAAATATACTTAACTATATTATTACGATTATGCCATCAACTTCTTAAATAATTATTCTTCCTTTTATAGAGTGACCCTTTAGGTTCTCCATATTAAACCGGGTTGTGAATAAATCAATTAGAACAATTCTAATCTTATTTAAATAAATAAATTAAATAATTAATTTATTTAAATAAATAATATTTATTCTGATAGGGATAAGCCTCCTAGCGATCAACGACTTTCCGGATAATATAGATTTCAACATTAATCATAAAAGAACCTTTTGAGTAAATAGTTCTGGTACAATTCAATCATTCCACCATCTGATGTCCCAATTAAATATAAGACATGGATTTCTTTGTCAAGTCTTATTTTATTTAATTATATATATTTCGATTCTTAAATGCACAACTCAAAATAATGCAAATTAGAAACTCCTTTATCGAATCACATAGGACATTTCTCTTCTCACATAGGATATTAGAAGTGGTAGATTCTTTATTGATCATATATTATCTCCATGTACAACTTGTTATACCCAAGCATACCCTTTGATATACCCTAAGGGTCTTAAAGAATAAGTCAAAGTATAACTCATTATACACAAGATATTATGATGATCTCAAGTCCAAGGATCACTTGTACTACTATCACTCTGAGAATTCCTATTGACAAGCAAGTAAAACTCCATTAGGTATTCCTTAGCGAGCCACGTTCAGTGAACTTATTCTCTAATAAGCACCTACATACTTGCTTTAGTGTCTCCACACAAATGATCATGAGATCAATCATCCTCATCCAATGAGCAAGCAACGTATGTACCAATCTATCCGGATTCACTAATCCCCAATTTAGTAATCCAATGATTGAGAACTATTTTAGTTTTAAGCTTTCTAAGAATTTAGATCTCATTAGAATGATCATCATCATTATTCTAAAAGCATTGCTTAAAACTATGGGTTTATCACATATTATAAAACAACATCATGTAGATAATTAAAAGCCATTAACAAATAAATACTTTTTATTAATAAATGAATAAGATTGTTACAAAGTATATGCTTTATCATCAAACATGATTGGCTTGTATGCATATTACTTTCAATCTCCCACTTGCACTAAAGCCAATCGCCATTGTATCTTATACTCTTCTTCTCTAAGTGACGATTATCCTGCTGTTGGATAAGCTTTAGTTAATGGATATGTAATGTTGTTCTTGAGAGTCCACCATCTCTATAGTGATTTCCCATCTTTCAATGATTCTTATAATCAAATGAAAGTGCCACAACACATGTTTAGATCCAAGATGAAATTTAGGAAATATTCCTAGTTCTGTAATGAACTTTGAAACCAAACAGTCAACTTGCAGCTTCATTTATAGCTATTTACTTTGTCTTTATCACTAAACCAACAACTCTTTGCTGTTTGGAACCTTTCCAATTCACTGCACCACTGATCATGGTAACACTTTACCTTAAAGTGAATTTTCTGTCGTCTTGGTCTGTCTGAAAAACTTGAGTCAGTTAAGCCCTCTAGTTTTAATTCAGACCCACCATGAATATGATCACATCCTTAGTGCTTAAGTTAAGCACTTAAGATGTTTTTCAGCGACTTCATAGTGAACTTCTCGAAATATGGTGATCAACATCGGTCTCTCGTATATTTCATTGCATACATGATAGTCACTCATGCGACCTCTCTTTTCAGGAGTCTGTGGGGACTAACTATTAAGAGAGATACACTCCATAGCTCATCGACATGAGACACCTCTAGGAGTTTGCCATGCTAAACGACTTTAGCATCAAATGAATATACGTTCCTTGGGTTAAGTCGAGCATCCTCTTGTATCTATCTATATAGATTTTATCCCCAATTAAGATACTCTTCCCAAACCATTCATGGAGGAATGTTTAGACAACTTTATCTTTACTGATTGTAGCATTAGTATGTCATTCCTTATCCGTAGTATATCAACATATAATATTAGGAATGTCACAACTCTCCCATCTCATCCCTTTTGTACACACTTAGAACTCTTACCTCATCGTGTGTAACTAACTACGGATCATCATCTTCTGATGATCGTACCTCATCATCATCATCCATGATGAATCCATACCTCCTAGGTATCTTGGTACTATTCGGTTATGATTGATTTGTGGTACAATAGGTCTATCTACAGGTTCCTCTTGTTTGACTTATAGTGTTTTGTGGATCATGAACTCTTCAAGATCTATAATCCTCCCACTTGACCCTTCAATGATAAACACCTTTATCTTAGAAGGCAGCGTGTTTTACAACAAACACCTTTTGCTAAGTAGAATTATAGAACATATACCCTAAACTTATTTTAGGATGTCCCACAAATCGACACTTGTCAAATCTTGTCCCAAGCTTATCCTTTGAAACCTTTTCACATAAGTTGGACAACCCCTTATCTTAACATACTTAAGATTAGGAATCCTCCCTGTCCATAACTTTTATGGAGTCTTGGGGCCGGATTTAGAGGTTACCTTTTACGTAGATGTCACGACCATTTCTAGGACATGACCCTAGAAGGATACTGAAATGTCGATAAAATCATTATGGACCGCACCATGTCCAACAAGGTACGATTTTTCCTTTCAGATACATCAATTAATTATTGCGTATCTGGAGGCGTCCATTGTGAGAAAACCATTTGAGATGATCTAGAAACATATTGCACAAATAATCCTAATACTTTGCCAATTTGTTTCACTTTTGAATTCTTTGAACCTTTCAAATAATTCACACTTGTATTTCAGCAAATACACACATTCAACTCTTTGAATGATCATCTCCTTTTCTTATACTAGTTTGTTCAATTTGCAAAATATATTTTTTACGTAAGTCAAGTATACAAAATTTATTAAGTAATATTCCAGTTCTATACAAAACATTATTATTATAAATAGAACAACAATTGTTCTTAATTATAATACCAAAGATTTCATTGTCCAACAATAAAATGGAAATAATATTTTTAACAAGAACTGGAATACAATAACAACTTATTGACTTAATAGATTTTCCCGTAGGCATTGCTAAACTATAAGTTTCTATGGCTAAAGCAGCAACCTTTGCTTCATTTTCCACACATAGGATTACTTATATTTGTTTAGCTTTCTACTTCTGTTTGGTCCCTTCATAAATCTATATTTATGATAACCAAAGCCGGTATCAAATACCCAAGTAGAACCTTGACTTAAAGAAAAATTATTTTAAATCATAAACAAATTTGTATTTTTAACCGAAACTTCACTAAGCTTCTTTGGTTAGCCTCTGCAAGATGCTTCTCGCAGTTTCTTTCCAGTGTCCAGGCTTATTGCAGTGGAAGCAAACTCCTTTGCTATCCGTATCAGTTTTGTTCTTATTATCCTTTGTTTACGCCTTTCTGTTTACCTTCTTTGAATCGTTCTTCTTTTCAGAAGATCCTTTGGCCCCTACCAGTAAAGACTTGATCTTTCTTGGTTGGAAAGTGACTCTCAATATTTTTCAATATGTTAAGCAAATCGGTGAGGTGATATCTAGCTTGTTCATATGAAAAATTCACAACAATTAATGAAAGGAGTCCGGGAGTGAGTGCAAGATCAAATCTTGGCTCAACTCTCCATCCATGACAAAAAACCAGTTGTCCTAATTGATCAATCAAATTGATTATGTTAAGAACTTTTTATGCATACTTTATAGTGCCATTGGCCATTCTAGATCGGAAGAGCTCCTTAGATATCGATATCTTTCAGTCCTACTTTCCTCACCATCAACTACTTGATGTGCGGGAATATAGTAAGAACATCCATAGTTTCATCTTGTGACTATTTGAAGCTCGTTACTCATGGATGCGAGCATGATGCGTTGAGCCAATCAGGTGCATCATCTTGCCACTTTCTAAAAGTAGCAATGTCTTCCTCGGAGGCATTATGCGCAACCATTCTTGAGGATATGCGTATTAAGGACATAAGATAGCTTTTCATTTATGAGAACTATTCTCAAATTCCTTAACCAATCCGTTTAATTGATGCGTTAATTTAGCATTTAATATGCTTCGCGATGATAGTAATTTAGACATTGTAAAATTACGTAAATGAATTTGTAATTAACAACATTTTAACATACATTCTTTTATTAATTACAAAAATAAATTAGGTCTTGTTTTAAATTGGTATCTCCCACTATTTTCTTCAAACTATATTACCCTCACTTATATAGTTCGGCAAAAATCTAATTAAAGATTTGCTAGTGAGAATAAGGATCCCATTTCAAATGTATATAGCCTTGTGGTGACACAACAAACTATATATAAATAAATAGGTAGACAACTTTTGTCAATTACATCAACTATGCAACTCCTTTTCTTTTGCCTCTTAGATTATTTTGATCAAGTGGTGGCACATCCAGAATCAAAATTATCCAAGTTAAGTCCGACCTAGCACTCCATATATTCAAAAAGAAAAATATCATCCTTGTGGTGACACAACAAAATAATATTGTTCAATTTTCTTTATAAGCATCAAATGTGATAAATTAACATCTTAAATACTTAATACTTGCCTTGTGGTGCACAACAAACTCATATTAAATATTTAATACTCTATTAATTTTATCATGCTAGAAAGCGACGTTCGATATTCCAAATATCTTTGAGCGCTTAGGACTTAATATAAAAAAAATTGAGGGGTTTGTTATTAATTTGTCTCATCTTGTTTAGCGCATTGCACATATATATATAAAATACGCGTCGTATTAATGAACATATCTGAAGCATGTTTGCATAATATATAATATATATAGTATAAGCATGCACATATAGAATACTATATTCTACCCGGATTGATTATGGACTTTTATTCTAGTTTGGTTCACTAGAGCCACCAAGTGAACCAAAAGGTCAAACCCCCAAGGGTGCAAGAAATAATATTTAAATATAACTATTACATTTAAACCTGGGCTCCATTACAAACGGGTCTTCAAGCGCTCCTTGTTCCTTGATCTCCAATTCTTCAAAATTAATTCTAATTATTCCTATTACAAAACTATTTTAAAATAAATAAAACCTTGATCGTGATCGAGGGAAGTACATAGGAGGGAGTTAGAATTTACATTAAGAAAAAATTAGAGAGGCGAGTACGTGAGACCCCATTTAATAAAACCCATACATTCATGCATCCAACTAAAATAAAATCCAATCACATTGGTCGATAGTCCATAATCAATCCCATTTATTATCATACACATCACCATATGCATCAATAAATAACATTCATCTTATGAATAATAAACATTTAATATATATATTGATATCATTTAATGGGCAAATTTAATTTGTATAAAATCTATTTTTGAATAAAAAAGAAACTCCTTTATTTAAATCCAAATTTAAATCAAAATAAAACTATTTTATTTTAATTTATCCAATTTTGAATAAAATAAACTATTTTATTTTAATCAAAATCTTTAATCAAAATAAACTCCTTTATTTTAATTAATTATGGAATCCATTCCATGTAAAAAAAAAAATTATTAAAGAAAACTTGATTATCTTTCCTATTCACAAATAAACTCCTTTATTTTGAATAATATGAAATCTTATTTCATATCTAAATAAACTCCTTTATTTAAGGAAAGATGATTCTATTTCCTATTCACAAATAAACCTTTTATTTTGAATAATATGAAATCTTATTTCATATCTAAATAAACTCCTTTATTTAAGGAAAGATGGATTTACTTTCCTATTCACAAATAAACTCCTTTATTTTAGAAAAATAAAATCCAATTTCAACTCCAATTAGTTATTATGGAATCCAATTCCAACTCTAATTAGTTAGCATGAAATATAATTTTAAAATTAAAATAAACCTTTTTATTTTAAAATTAAAATAAACCTTTTATTTTAATTATAAAATTATTAAAATATATATATATATATATATATATATATATATTATAATAACCGTAATATCATAATATATATATATATATAAACGAACTTTGGCTATTTGAAAGAATCCTGTAAAATTTTTGTTTCCTTGATTTCCGTGCGCTGAAAATTATTAAAAAATATATATATATTATAATAACCGTAATATCATAATATATATATATATATATATATATATATATATATATATAACCGAACTTTGGCTATTTGAAAGAATCTCGAAATTTTTTTTTTGTTTCCTTGATTTTTTTAAATACTTTGAACCCTTTTTTTTTGTTTTTTTTGTTTGTTTTCCGTGCATGTGCTAGCAGATCAATGATTATCACTAATTTGCATTTTTTTTTGTTTTTTTTATATTATAAATTTTATACAATAAAATTATGCCCAATTAAATTATTCTAAACACATATCAATATAGATATTAAATTAAAACAATTAATAATTCGCATAAAAGTTTGGCTCTGATGCCACTGTTAGGTTTGTAATATTCATGAACGCAATCAAATTGCATAAAAAGTGCGGAAACGTGTAAAATCAGAGTTTAAAAATTTACAAACCATATACCCGGATCACCCTTTATGCACAATTATTAATTAAACGAAAAGATAAAGAATAAAATCATATCCTTGAAGATCGAGCTTCCTCAGGTACAAGTTCACCTCCAAATCCTTTCGCGTTCATCTTGAATCCACCGGGTTTGGTTCCTTCCTTTGATCAACGTTAGCCACCCAAGTGTTTGGCCTCTAGAGGTGATCCACCAAGGAATAATAAAGATTCAAGAAAATGGGTGGTTGGCTAAACCCTAGTTTTTCTATCTCTATAGAAGAAGAGGGTACTCTCCAACAAATTGGAATTATTACGTATATCCCAGGTATCTGATATAAGACTCCTCTTATAAAATATCAAGTAACCCTATTAAAAAATAAGGTATTATTTAATTAAACTCTTTTTAATTAAATGGGCTCCTAATCTTATTAGGGATAATTAATTAAACTCCTTTAACTAATTTTCCTCCTAATCCTATTAGGAATAAATGAAGTACTTATATTAAATTAATTTCTAAACTCTTTTGAAATTAAAATAATAATAATAATTGTAATAATATTAATAAGACTCCTCTTATTAATTTATATTTAATATTTTAAAATATTAAATAATAAATATTAAGCTATTTAATTTATTCTATCACCATAGATTAAATTAAATATACTATAACATATTATTACGATTATGCCATTAACTTCTTAAATAATTATTCTTCCTTTTATGGTGTGACCCTTTAGGTTCTCCATATTAAACCTAGGTTGTGAATAAATCAATTAGAACAATTCTAATCTTATTTAAATAAATAAATTAAATAATTACTTTATATAAATAAATAATATTTATTCTACAATAGGGATAAGCCTCCTAGCGATCAACGACTTTCCGGATAATATAGATTTCAACATTAATCATAAAAGAACCTTTGAGTAAATAGTTACTTAATACAATTCAATCCTTCCACCATACAATGTCCCAATTAAATATAAGGCATTGAAATTCTTTATCAAGTCTTATTTTATTTAATTATATGTATTTCGATTCTTAAATGCACAACTCCAAATAATGCAAATTAGAAACTCCTTTAATTTCGAATCACATAGGACATTTCTCTTCTTATATTAGAAGTGGTAGATTCTTTATTGATCATATATTATCTCCATGTACAACTTGTTATACCCAAGCATACCCTTTGATATACCCTAAGGGTCTTAAAGAATAAGTCAAAGTATAACTCATTATACACAAGATACTATGATGATCTCAAGTCCAATGATCACTTTTACTACTATCACTACTGAGAATTCCTATTGACGAAAAAGTAAAACTCCATTAGGTATTCCTTAGCGAGCCAATGTTCGATGAACTTATTCTCTAATAAGCACCTACATACTTGCTTTAGTGTCTCCACACAAATGATCATGAGATCAATCATCCTCATCCAATGAGCAAGCAACGTATGTACCAATCTATCCGGATTCACTAATCCCCAATTTAGTAATCCAATGATTGGAAACTATTTTAGTTTTAAGCTTTCTAAGAATTTAGATCTCATTAGAATGATCATCATCATTATTCTAAAAGCATTGCTTAAAACTATGGGTTTATCACATATTATAAAAAAACAACATCATGTAGATAATTAAAAGCCTTTAATAAATAAATACTTTTTATTAATAAATGAATAAGATTGTTACAAAGTATATGCTTTATCATCAAACATGATTGGCTTGTGTGCATATTACTTTCAATCTCCCACTTGCACTAAAGCCAATCGCCATTGTATCTTATACTCTTCTTCTCTAAGTGACGATTATCCTGCTGTTGGATAAGCTTTAGTTAATGGATATGTAATGTTGTTCTTGAGAGTCCACCATCTCTATAGTGATTTCCCATCTTTCAATGATTCTTATAATCAAATGAAAGTGCCACAACACATGTTTAGATCCAAGATGAAATTTAGGAACTATTCTTAGTTCTGTAATGAACTTTTAATCCAAACAATCAACTTGCAGCTTCATTTATAGCTATTTACTTTGTCTTTATCACTAAACCAACAACTCTTTCTTTGTTTGGAACCTTTCCAATTCAACGCACCAATTGATCATGGTAACACTTTACCTTAAAGTGAATTTTTACGTCGTCTTGGTGCATAGAAAAACTTGAGTCTGTTAAGCCCTCTAGTTTTAATTCGGACCCACCATGAATATGATCACATCCTTAGTGCTTGGTTAAGCACTTTAAGATGTTTTCAGCGACTCATAGTGAACTTCTCCGAATATGACCGATCAACATCGGTCTCGTATATTTCATTGCATACATGATAATCCACTCATGCGACCTCTCTTTTTCGAGAGTCATGGGGACTAACTATTAAGAGAGATACACTCCATAGCTCATCGACATGAGACACCTCTTGGAGTTTGCCATGCTAAACGACTTTAGCATCAAATGAATATACGTTCCTTGGGTTAAGTCGAGCATCCTCTTGTATCTATCTATATAGATTTTATCCCCAATTAAGATACTCTTCCCAAACCATTCATGGAGGAATGTTTAGACAACTTTATCTTTACTGATTGTAGCATTAGTATGTCATTCCTTATCCGTAGTATATCAACATATAATATTAGGAATGTCACGATGCAGCTCCCCTTTTGTCACCTTTTTCTTACACAAAAGAAACTCTTTTGACCTCATCGTGTGTAACTCTCGGATCATCATCTTTCTATGATGTCTGCACTCATCATCATCATCCATGATGAATCCATACCTCCTAGGTATCTTACCTCCAGGTATATTCGGTTTATGATTCTGATTTGGTTGTGGTACAATAGGTTACATCTACTGAGTTCCTCTTGTTTGACTTATAGTGTTTTGTGGATCTTGAACTCTTCAAGATCTATAATCCTCCCACTAGACCCTTTAATGATAAACACCTTTATCTTAGAAGGCGTGTTTTTAAACAAACACCTTTTGCTAAATAGAATTATAGAACATATACCCTAAACTTACTTTAGGATGTCCCACAAATCGACACTTGTCAAATCTTGTCCCAAGCTTATCCTTTGAAACCTTTTCACATAAGTTGGACAACCCTTATCTTAACATACTTAAGATTAGGAATCCTCCCATCCATAACTTTTATGGAGTCTTGGGGTTGGATTTTGAGGTTACCTTTTTATGAGATATCAGCCATTTCTAGGACATGATCCTGAAAGGATCTTTGAAATGTCGATAAAATCATTATCGATCGCACCATGTCCAACAAGGTACGATTTTTCCTTTCGGATACATCAATCAATTATTACGTGTCGGGAGGCGTCCATTATGAGAAAACCATTTGAGATGATCTAGAAACATATTGCACAAATAATCCTAATACTTTGCCAATTTGTTTCACTTTTGAATTCTTTGAACCTTTCAAATAATTCACACTTGTATTCAAAGAAATACACACATTCAACTCTTTGAATGATCATCTCCTTTTCTTATACTAGTTTGTTTAATTTGCAAAATATATTTTTTACGTAAGTCAAGTATACAAAATTTATTAAGTAATATTCCAGTTCTATACAAAACATTATTATTATAAATAGAACAATAATTGTTCTTAATTATAATACCAAAGATTTCATTGTCCAACAATAAAATGGAAATAATATTTTAACAAAGAACCGGAATACAATAACAACTTATTGACTTAATAGATTTTCACGTAGGCATTGCTAAACTATAAGTTTCTATGGCTAATGCAAAGAACCTTTGCTTCATTTTCCACACATAGGATTACTTATATTTGTTTAGCTTTCTACTTCTTTGGTCCTTCATAAATCTATATTTATAATAACCAAAGTCGGTATCAAATACCTAAGTAGAACCTTGACTTAAAGAAAAATTATTTTAAATCATAAACAAATTTATATTTTAGCACCAAACTTCACTAAGCTTCTTTGGTTAGCCTCTGCAAGAAGATGCTTCTCAGCTTTCTTTCCAAAGTGTCGGGCTTATTGCGGTGGAAGCAAACTCCTTTGCTATCCGTGTCGGCTTTTGTTCTTATTATCCTTTGTTTACGCCTTTCTGTTTACCTTCTTTGAATCGTTCTTCTTTTCAGAAGATCCTTTGGCCCCTACCAGTAAGACTTGATCTTTCTTGGTTGGAAAGTGACTCTCAATATTTTTCAATATGTTAAGCAAATCAACGAGGCTGATATCTAGCTTGTTCATATGAAAAATTCACAACAATTGTGAAAGGAGTCCGGGAGTGAGTGCAAGATCAAATCTTGGCTCAACTCTCCATCCATGACAAAACCAGTTGTCCTAATTGATCAATCAAATTGATTATGTTAAGAACTTTTGTGCATGTACTATAGTGCCATTGGCCATTCTAGATCGGAAGAGCTCCTTAGATATCTCGATATCTTTCGGTCCTACTTTCCTCACCATCAACTACTTGATGTGCGGGAATATAGTAAAAGCATCCATAGTTTCATCTTGTGGCTGAAGCTCGTTACTCGTGGATGCGAGCATGATGCATTGAGCCAATGTGTGCATCATCTTGCCACTTTCTAAAAGTAGCAATCTCTTCCTCGAGGCATTATGCGCAACCATTGCGAGGATATGCGTATTAAGGACATAAGATAGCTTTTTCAAATTTATGAGAACTATTCTCAAATTCCTTAACCAATCCGCTTAATTGATTACGTTAATTTAGCATTTAATATGCTTCGCGATGATAGTAATTTAGACATTGTAAAATTACGTAAATGAATTTGTAATTAACAACATTTTAACATACATTCTTTTATTAATTACAAAAATAAATTAGGTCTTGTTTTAAATTGGTATCTCCCACTATTTTCTTCAAACTATATTACCCTCACTTATATAGTTCGGCAAAAATCTAATTAAAGATTTGCTAGTGAGAATAAGGATCCCATTTCAAATGTATATAGCCTTGTGGTGACACAACAAACTATATATAAATAAATAGGTAGACAACTTTTGTCAATTACATCAACTATCTGACTCCTTTGCTTTTGCCTCTTAGATTATTTTGATCAGTGGTGGCACATCCGAATCAAAATTATCCAAGTTAAGTCCGACCTAGCACTCCATATATTCAAAAAAGAAAAATATCATCCTTGTGGTGACACAACAAAATAATATTGTTCAATTTTCTTTATAAGCATCAAATGTGATAAATTAACATCTTAAATACTTAATACTTGCCTTGTGGTGACACAACAAACTCATATTAAATATTTAATACTCTATTAATTTTATCATGCTAGAAGGCGACGTTCGATATTCCAAATATCTTTGAACGCTTAGGACTTAATATAAAAAAAATTGAGGGGTTTGTTATTAATTTGTCTCATCTTGTTTAGCGCGCATGCACATATATATATATAAAATACGCGTCATATTAATGAACATGCGAAGCATGTTTGCATAATATATAATATATATAGTATAAGCATGCACATATAGAATACTATATTCTACCCGGATTGATTATGGACTTTTATTCTAGTTTGGTTCACTAGAGCCATCAAGTGAACCAAAAGGTCAAACCCTAGGGGTGCAAGAAATAATATTTAAATATAACTATTACATTTAAACCCGGGCTCCATTACAAACGGGTCTTCAAGCGCTCCTTGTTCCTTGATCTCCAATTCTTCAAAATTAATTCTAATTATTCCTATTACAAAACTATTTTAAAATAAATAGAAACCTTGATCAGCAGTCAAGGGGAAGTACATAGGAGGGAGTTAGAATTTACATTAAGAAAAATTAGAGAAGGCGAAGTGCGTGAGACCCCATTTAATAAAACCCATACATTCATGCATCCAACTAAAATAAAATCCAATCACATTGGTCAATAGTCCATAATCAATCCCATTTATTATCATACACATCACCATATGCATCAATAAATAACATTCATCTTATGAATAATAAACATTTAATATATATATTGATATCATTTAATGGGCAAATTTAATTAGTATAAAATCTATTTTTGAATAAAAAACTCCTTTATTTAAATCCAAATTTAAATCAAAATAAAACTATTTTATTTTAATTTATCCAATTTTGAATAAAATAAACTATTTTATTTTAATCAAAATCTTTAATCAAAATAAACTCCTTTATTTTAATTAATTATGGAATCCAATTCCATGTAAAAAAATTATTAAAGGAAACACGGATTATCTTTCCTATTCACAAATAAACTCCTTTATTTTGAATAATATGAAATCTTATTTCATATCTAAATAAACTCCTTTATTTAAGGAAAGATGATTCTATTTCCTATTCACAAATAAACCTTTTTATTTTGAATAATATGAAATCTTATTTCATATCTAAATAAACTCCTTTATTTAAGGAAAGATGGATTTACTTTCCTATTCACAAATAAACTCCTTTATTTTAGAAAAAATAAAATCCAATTTCAACTCCAATTAGTTATTATGGAATCCAATTCCAACTCTAATTAGTTAGCATGAAATATAATTTTAAAATTAAAATAAACCTTTTATTTTAAAATTAAAATAAACCTTTTATTTTAATTATAAAATTATTAAAATATATATATATATATATATATATATATATATATATATAATAACCGTAATATAATAATATATATATATATATATATAAAATTTTGGCTATTTGAAAGAATCTATCAAATTTTTTTGTTTCCTTGATTTTATTATATATTGAAAATTATTAAAATATATATATATATAATAATATATATAATATCATAATATATATATATATATATATATATATATATATATATATATATATATATAGAACTTTGGCTATTTGAAAGAATCCTGTCAATTTTTTTTTGTTTCCTTGATTTTCGTGCGCTGGAACCCTTTTTAATTTTTTTTTTGTTTGTTTTCCGTGCATGTGCTAGCAGATCAATGATTATCACTAATTTGCATTTTTTTTTTGTTTTTTTTATATTATAAATTTTATACAATAAAATTATGCCCAATTAAATTATTCTAAACACATATCAATATAGATATTAAATTAAAACAATTAATAATTAGCATAAAAGTTTGGGCTCGATGCCACTTGTTAGGTTTGTAATATTCATGAACGCAATCAAATTGCATAAAAAAGCGAAAGCGTGTAAAATCGAGTTTAAAAATTTACAAACCATATACCCGATCACCCTTTATGCACAATTATTAATTAAACGAAAAGATAAAGAATAAAATCATATCCTTGAAGATCGAGCTTCCTCGTGTACAAGTTCACCTCCAAATCCTTTTCGCGTTCATCTTGAATCCACCGGGTTTGGTTCCTTCCTTTGATCAACGTTAGCCACCCAAGTGTTTGGCCTCTAGAGGTGATCCACCAGGAATAATAAAGATTCAAGAAAATGGGTGGTTGGCTAAACCCTAGTTTTTCTATCTACATAGAAAAGAAGCGTACTCTCCAAATTGGAATTGGAATTATTACGTATATCCTGGTATCCGATATATAATAAGACTCTTATAAAATATCAAGTAACCCTATTAAAAAATAAGGTATTATTTAATTAAACTCTTTTTTAATTAAATGGGCTCCTAATCTTATTAGGGATAATTAATTAAACTCCTTTAACTAATTTTCCTCCTAATCCTATTAGGAATAAATGAGAGTACTTATATTAAATTAATTTCTAAACTCTTTTAGAAATTAAAATAATAATAATAATTGTAATAATTTTAATAAGACTCCTCTTATTAATTTATATTTAATATTTTAAAATATTAAATAATAAATATTAAGCTATTTAATTTATTCTATCACCATAGATTAAATTAAATATACTTAATATATTATTACGATTATGCCATCAACTTCTTAAATAATTATTCTTCCTTTCATGGTGTGACCCTTTAGGTTCTCCATATTAAACCGGTTGTGAATAAATCAATTAGAACAATTCTAATCTTATTTAAATAAATAAATTAAATAATTAATTTATTTAAATAAAATAATATTTATTCTACAATAGGGATAAGCCTCCCTAGCGATCAACGACTTTCCAGATAATATAGATTTCAACATTAATCATAAAAGAACCTTTGAGTAAATAGTTACCGTCTGATTCAATCCTTCCACCATCTGATGTCCCAATTAAATATAAGACATGGAATTACTGTCAAGTCTTATTTTATTTAATTATATGTATTTCGATTCTTAAATGCACAACTCCAAATAATGCAAATTAGAAACTCCTTTATCGAATCACATAGGACATTTCTCTTCTTATATTAGAAGTGGTAGATTCTTTATTGATCATATATTATCTCCATGTACAACTTGTTATACCCAAGCATACCCTTTGATATACCCTAAGGGTCTTAAGGAATAAGTCAAAGTATAACTCATTATACACAAGATACTATGATGATCTCAAGTCCAAGGATCACTTGTACTACTATCACTACAGGAATTCCTATTGACAAGCAAGTAAAACTCCATTAGGTATTCCTTAGCGAGCCAATGCTCATGAACTTATTCTCTAATAAACACCTACATACTTGCTTTAGTGTCTCCACACAAATGATCATGAGATCAATCATCCTCATCCAATGAGCAAGCAAGCAACGTATGTACCAATCTATCCGGATTCACTAATCCCCAATTTAGTAATCCAATGATTGGGAACTATTTTAGTTTTAAGCTTTCTAAGAATTTAGATCTCATTAGAATGATCATCATCATTATTCTAAAAGCATTGCTTAAAACTATGGGTTTATCACATATTATAAAACAGCATCATGTAGATAATTAAAAGCCTTTAATAAATAAATACTTTTTATTAATAAATGAATAAGATTGTTACAAAGTATATGCTTTATCATCAAACATGATTGGCTTGTGTGCATATTACTTTCATTTAATGTATAAACAATTTATGTTTATATCTTCTGCAATAGTTATAGAAATAGTTTACTAGATCCGTGGTGATTCAGGACCCGAATTTGGGGACGTTACAACACTTTTCACAGTACGTTGAGGACTTCGTCAGTTTATGACTTCGTCATTATACATCATACCATAGCTGGTTGTTGATCCTAAGATCACTTCCAACAATAGGTTTAATTGCATTAAAAACTCCATCCTTTTACCATCCTTGCATCAAATGCACTGATGATTTAAAATTCATTTTGAAATTTCAAATCAATTTCTGTCTAGCCAAAACAAATAGTATAGACATACCAATAATTGTTCTTTTAAAATCCATTAGTTTCAAAAGTTGAACCAATTCTTTCCTTTTCAAAACGCGCACTTCAACTTGATTTCAAGAAACTTCGAAATCTAGCATAGCTAACTTGGAATGTCCTATTCTCCATCTTCCTTCATTGTCTTACTTATGACAATACTTAATCTTCTCTAGCACCTTCAATTCTAAGTCTACTGAAAATAACTCGTTTTCAGTCCACACATTCCTATACCTTAGTACAGTCCATCAACTTACAACACATTATGAGTTCAGAAACTTTCGACAATAATATGAGTTTAAGAATTATCCCAGACAGACCATAAACGTCCATTCGCTGAGAAGTTAAAAAACCTACCATATCATTATGAGTCACGAACGTACCATAAGTATGAGTTTCAAGAACTCGCACCTACCTTATCATTCTTTACCTATCAAGTATATACATGAGAAAAGATTCACCTTCTCGTCATATACATCTTGATAGCGCGACCAATTTCAATGATTATCACTGTAATAAATTGAGTGGTTGTTACACTAAGCACAAACCTCTGCCCATACAAAGGTTCATACAACTCAACTATCACATGAGTCCTCAATTGAAATCATACAACTTCTAACTTTTTCTTTACTTAATACGAATTTTCTTTAATTCATATGCTATCCTTTACAACTAAATCTAAGTTCTTCTTCCCATACTACTTTGCAGTGCCATTCTTTCATAGCATTTGCTATAAATCATTCATCGTTTAACAGCTCATCTGTTACTACGATTTACTATGATCACGTGGTGATCTTTTTATCCTTCTCTCTACAATTATAATCTTAGGTACTCATACCTAAGATTTATAACCTATCGGCTTTGATACCAATCTATAACGCCCTAAAATTCGGTCTATTTTCACATTCGAATTCTGTACGTCACGATCCCATCTTCTTCCAAACATACATCATTATATAGCTAAATATAACAACATACATCCTCAAATCCCAGGTTCTAAAACCTTATAACCTCTTCCATTATAAATAATGATAATTACATTATTCTTTACATCTTGTACAAGTGAGTTTTATCCGCCACCAAGGATACATAATCATTCATTAAACTATTCTATAGTTTAATTCTATCATTCTATATTACAAGTCTTCGCTTGATCTTCACGCTCATTCATATAATGAACGATACTTCTTCTGGATACTGATCAACTTGATCTTCATGGTATCCTTAAGTTCTTCTAACATCGTTCGTTGGAAATGTTTTTTATTTTAAGCAAGTGTGAGCATTCAATTACCTAGCAAGTCATAACAGTTGAACAAACAACTTTACGAATTCAAACATTCTTTTAAGACTTCAATAACCGAACAAAGGTTATGAAGCAGCTTGAATAATAGGAATAATCTTGATTCCAATCATTTTAAAACATTAGTCACATTCACTTTGAAATACTTTCATTCTATACTCTCTTTCATACACATTCTGTCTGGCTAGAATCAATAGCACAAACTTAACAATAACGGTTCATGTATAAAAAGAACATTCTCTTATTGAAGAGTTAAATCACATAACAGTTCATCTCATAGATACACCGAAGTGTTTAAATAGTGGCACAAGGCCTCATGCATTCTAACACATTGTACAAATATCACACATTTGCACATAGACAGAACTTCTCAAGTTCAACATCTGAGAAGTTTTAGAAACTAGCATTCATTTAAAATATGAATGAAGTTAGGAAACTTACCTTACACACAGCTACAACTTATAGTTTACGCTGAACTGCTCATTCCAATTTCTATGTAGCACATAAGAAAATAACACATACACCAATTAGTCAAATACGTGACTTATGCATTATTTTACTTAGCTTCACTTCTTAGGGTTCGCGTTCTTATAAACTAAGTTTACGCGACCAACTTCCTTTACCGGTTAACGGCTTCATGACATACGGAGATGTCTTACTCAATACGTTCATCATCTTTGATGATTTAAATTCTTATCTTCTCCTTATAACTTCTCTAGGACTCAACACACATCGTGTCTCTACTAGTAGTCCATATGGTACTCTGAGTGGTTTCCCACAAACAACCAACAAACAAGTTCCTGTCTCATCTACACTGCATATAACAGTGAGTTAGATCGGTTGCCAGTTTTGTATATACCTTCACTCTCTGAAGGAATTGTTTAGCCCAACTCCCATATGTCAACCATCAAATGTTACGATTGTACCACAACCTAAATTCAACTAACTTATTCAAACTATTAAACTATAATGTTCGTTAAGTTAATTTCTTATTCCTTCTAGCTTTCTGGCAACTAAATGACATACCTCAGGATTCATTCTTTATTGTCTAAGTCATACAGTCTTTTGTATACTCAGAATGATCATTCAATATTCATTCTACACATTTATTGCATTAACCATTTTACGTTACCTTATTCTTATCTTATAACGTTTGGTTCATTCGACTCGGAATGTCATCCAAGTTATAAACATTAACTCGACTTGTTTTACGTTATACGTACTTGTTTTTAATTCAGCTTCTTCACCATTCACAGCTTTAATCATTAGTCTTCATTATCTTACGGTCAAACCATACACAGGGTGTAGGTTCTACCCGTTTAATATTCGCGTACACTTAACTTTCACGTCGGTTAAAGTGTTCAACGCTTACATTACATTCTAACATTCTCCACTGACTCACATTCGGCTTTCATTAATCTTATTACCGTTTACTACGTCTTTCTTGATAATTCATATCCTACTTACTACCTTCGTCAACGTCTAAGTCATACAACCAATGTATACTTAGAACGTTCGCCCGACGTAAATACGATTCACAAGGATCGTTTACGTATTCAACGTTTACGTTGTTCATCCCTTAATCTCTCATTCAACCTTTACCTAAGGTTTTAATCACTTTTATTCATTACTATCACCTCAACCCCATGTTCAATATTCTTTCTTAATGTCAAAGCCATACGGTTCGTTGTATGCTAAGACCGATCGTTCATCACAACAACGTTGCGTTCACAACGTCTAAATGCTTTACATTCATCTCTCATTACCGCGTCATAACATCAAAATGTTATACATTACCCTTGTTACTCAACGTCTAAGGAATCACCATCATAGCAATCCCTCACGTTCGTTTATTGCGACTACGGTCCCCGGATATTGGTTCCGTAACCCGCCGTCTACAATCTTTGTTTTTTAATCTCATTTAATCTTTTCGTTCAACCTTCATCAAAAGTTTAATACACTTGATTAAGTGCTACATTAGTTCAACTACATGTTCATATTTCTTTATTGCACAACCCCCAGTAATTAAGCTCTTAAAAGCTCATCACTGGCTTTTTCCCTGCAAGACCGGCGCCATGGCCACGCCCCCTTCCTTTAACTTTCATGTACTGCAAATACCACTCTTCGATGTCAAATGCAGAGGTCGGCAACTGTGGCGCCACTCTCTTCTCTGTTTCTCATGTCAGGGTGCCACTCGCCAGATGGTGATGGCACGGCCTCATATTTGCAATACCGCCTCCCAAGGCTTAATCAGCTGCTATGCATACGAGCACAAAACCTAGAAAATTGCTTAAGACGCTTATTTTTTGATTCCATAACTTATTCGTTATAACTCGAAACGAGGTCGTTCCAAAGCCATTCTCTTCCTTATCTAACTTACTTCTATTACCCATGGATAGAACTTCATTCTGAATCTGTTAACATACCTTTTAATTGGCTTAATCTTTGCCCTTCGTTCGTTTTATGTTTTTAACGCTCTTCATTCGTTCGTCCGTAATTTGGTCATCCGAACTCGGAATTCGTTCGTTCTTGAGTCCACAACTCATGTTTTATACGTTCTCTTACATTCTTATGAAACCCTACACGTTCGAGTTCATTTACCAACTTTCTAATTCTCGTTCTTCTTTTACGAAATTTTTGCCATAACTTCGTTATAGCTCAATTTTAATCCGTTCTTCATGAACGTTTCTAATGTTCCTAACCAAGTAATTAGCAACTTACTTATACGCGATGGTTTTAAACTTGTCCATCAACAACAATTATCCTACGGTGGTTTTAAATTTGTCCATCAACAACGTTCTTCGCGTTCTTCGTTCATTCTAGAACATCATTTCTTACTTTTTAATCGATATTTTGATTACGATTTTACTTTTTCTTGGAATTTGAAGTTATAGAACACCATTCCTTAATTAATTCACCTACTCATTCATATAATCTACTTGGATTCTCCTAATTCATTACGAATCTTACACTTCTTTAAGAAATTTATAAAATAAACTTCTAATTCTTATTTCTTCTTTTATCAATGATTTCAACAATATGAAATCATTCCTAACATCATTTACTTCTTATTCTCATTAAGCTATGTTTTTAACATATAAACTTAAAGAAAATTAATCAGAAGCTAGGTTTTCGAATTACCTCTCTTCTTTAATCTTCCTCTGTTGGACAAAGCGTGCACTCGGGCAAGCTTTTCCTCTTCCTTTTCCTTCTCTTCTCCCATCTGAACTCTTTCTCTCAAAGTTGTAGGATTTTCAAAATCCTTAAACAATGAAATAAGCTTTCTATTTATAGATTTTCAAGGCTAGGGGTGTTTTAGTCTTTGACCAAACTACCTTACTATTTACACCTTCGTACTATTCCTACCTCCTTACTATTCACGTAGCTTCCATTGGAAATTTCGTGCTTCCGTCTTTTGGGTTTCGTCCGAGAGTTCGAAAACTGCGATTCTCGGAATCCAAATATTTATGGATATTTCGCCTTTCCTTTACCGATTAACTTTTATGTATTCTTCGGATTTCTAAAAAACTAAAAAACTCTTTTCACCATTAAGCGTTTTCCTTCACATTTTCCCTTAATGTAGCTAAACGAATGAAAAGTACATAATAGTACTTTTCGTCATTTTTATTTCGTTCGATTTTTGCACGTTTTTTGAGAAAAACTTTTATCAGCTTAATTAACTTTTCACGATATATTATCATCAAATCTTTCGACGGAATGTCATTTTGACATACCGAACTCTTGGAAAGGCTTAGGTTATTCAAATCCTAACGCTTAGGGTTTCATCGATTGAATAGTGCCTATTTCGTCTTTTTCCCCGAAAATATTTTGTTCTCGGAAAAATTTTATTTTCGTCTTGAAAATTCTTACTCGTTCAGTCTAGCTAATAGCCAGAATCCTCCCGATTAATAATCATCCTAGGTTCTAAAACGATTAATAAACACAACACAAAATAGTATTAATAAAAATTTATTTTATTAATAACTAATTCTTTAAATCTTAAATTGTAGACAATCCAATTTTTCGGGTTGTCACATAACCAAAGTATTATATCAAATTAACTCATCATTTTAAGATAATGAATAGACGAAATTTAATTTTATTTATAATAAGTTGGGGTCTTACACAATTCATGTGTTAAACTATAAATTGTTTGTTAATTAAGTAAATACATGACGAAACGAAATCAATATGATTTAAACGGACTATTTTGGTTCATGTAAAATGAATTAACAGTGAGGAATTTTGCTATGAATGTCAAAAGAAGAAGAAATAATAGAAATAGTGAAATTAAAGGTTGTAATTATGATGTTTATGTTGTTTATGTGGTTAGAAACGTGTTAGAAGCATTAGTTTTGTTTCTGTAAACATATTACAACTTGGGTAAGTTGGAATGGTTGGTAGAAATGAGCTTTTAGGCCTAATTTGGCTTTCTGCGTTGTTAGATTCATGACTCTGGAAGGACCTCATGGCTACGTGAAGCTATTATAGTGCAAAACCCTCTGCCCCGGTGGGGGGGGGGGGTAGTTTGACTTACATATGTTGAGAAAATCTAACCGGACATATTTTACTAAAATGGGCATAACTGTTTCATACGAACTTCGATTGATGCGATTCAAGATGATACAAAACGAAGACGAGTAGACCAAAAACTTTGTTCTTTAAGGTTTTCAATTTGATGTCGTCATCAGGGGTCAAATTGGCCATATTTAGGACTGATGTGTATTTAGAGGCAGGGTGTCGGGCATGCACGTAAGCAAGTGTAGTGCTTCTGACGATAAAAGATGTTGTTATAAGTTATAAAACATGAATATTAGCTAATATAATAATGCTTAACATTAATACATGATGTATTAGATAAGTTGTATAAGTATACTAAGTGTACGCAAGAGAGACGAATCGGGCGTGCGACGAATGAATGTTGAAACGCCGTGATGAGTGTTAATGAACTTAAAAAGTGTTTTAATTAAAATGAAATGAACATTATAAGATATAGAATGGGATTAATATAAAACTAATAAGGAGTCCTCATAAGACTTAAACACTTGAATGAATTTCGAGTATGACTAAGAAGAAATATAGTATTGATTAATAAGTTTGAAACTCAACGTTGTAAGAGTCGAGAATGTGATTTGGATGCTAAAAGTCTTATGTTATATTTTAGTGGGTTGTCAGATTCGTGTTTTGTGTTTAATTAATATGATTAAATCCTAAGCTAAAGGTTATAACTTAACTAAGATGAGAATTGAATCTATGAGGATAAAGTGTATGTTGCTAATTGATGTGATAATCCTAATGGTATGTGTAGGATATTGGAGTACGTGAGTTATAATTGTATAGATTACACAAGAGGCAAGTTCCCTAAAATTTGCTACTTTATTATTCAAAAAGGTTTACTTTTCGCTGTCATGTTATACTTATTCAAGTTCTCTATCTCTAATCTCTTATTGAGCAGTTAAGTTATTATTGTTACGCAAGTTTCCTAACCTTACTTTTACGTTATGCAAGTTTCTTGAATCTATTATTCAATTGAGCAATTTTTCTAACCCTAATCTTTTATTATGCAAGTTCCTTTTCCTAACTTGTTATTGTTATGCAAGTTCTTTAACCCTAATTTATTGTTGAGCAAGTTCATTAATCTTTGTTTCTTCATTCCAAACGAGATTACTTTGGTTATTCAAAGTCTGTAATTTTATTGTAAGCAATGTGTTTATTCAGCTACGAATAATTGTTGTTTGATCTCTGATCACCAATGTCATTGTATTATCTTACAATATTGTACCGAACTCTGAGTTGACTAGCGATTCTTTACTGATTCAACTAATCCTTAGTTGATGAATGTTCTAAACTCTAAATTACCCTTGAAGTCAATGCAAACCAAACTTCCTTTGGTTTGCTTATGTACCCACACAATATGAAAACATGTAGTCGATGATTAACACTTGTTCAATTTAGAAACCGTTAATACTCTATCTCTTATTGATTCATCGATATACCTTGTTCATGAAGATATTGTAATCAAACTCTTGAATAGTTATTGGTCCCTATCTGATTCAACCAGTACTTGGTTGATGAGCTTTCTAAAGATCTAGAATTCCTTTGAAGTTAATTCCAAACCAAACTTCCTTTGGTACGAAACCTAATGATCTAAGCTAAGATGAACAACCCTATATCAGGGAATTATTTTAGAGCTACACAATAGCGTTAAAATGTTTGCAGAATAGATAGTACAAAGGATTGATCACCTAGAGTATGAGATGATGGTCCACATAGTCGTTTAGACTGTTAAAGGTTATAGTAGAAACACCTGTTAATCTATGACATAGATGATGATTATGGTCTTTTAGACTGTTAAAGGTTAAAGTAGAAATACTTGACGACCTATAACATAGTTTGTGGTCTTGTGACCCTCAGTGTATTCTTTTGAAGTTGATATCTGTTGTTAACTTAAAATTCATTATTCCTTTGAACTCATAGCTTTTGAAGTTGAGTTTATTATTCTAGTAAGAGTAATTTACCATTGAAAGCTCAATTAATTGTCATTTATAGAATTTTATTTCATACCATCTTTCTTGTGGGCAATTGTTTGCTCACTCATGCACAAAACAATGCAGATGAAGTTAAGAAGTTTGAATAACTTTTTACAAACAAGGGCAAGGGAAAAGTGCTTGATTAAAAGATATTTAATTTACCATTTATTTATGAAGCTTATGTAATAGATTTGATTATGATTATATTTTAATATTCTGCTGATGACTGTATTAATAAAGGTTAAGATGACCTGGGATTTATTTGAGACTATGTAACCCTATAATGGGAGATTTATTATTTAAACTTGTGAGTTTAATTATATTCTTGTTTATGGATAGTTAGTTATGATTTAATTGGACAGTGAACACCAAATCTGTGGGATTGAAGTACCCAAATTTGGGGGTGTCACAAAAATCCCCCTTTCTCTTCCGCCCACCGTCTTATCCAACTCCCAGCTCTCCTCCCTCTTACCTGCGGCCCACCCATCCTTTGGATCTGATCCAGTAGAGCATGAGTTCTTTGCGTGTGTGTAGAAGTGGGGGTGTTTTGCAGTGGTCTTCCATTTTTCACTGGCTCTTCATCCGGCCCACCCACTCTCCCCTACCTCCCTTCTTCCTCATTTTCGGCCAACAATCTCTGTAACGACTGAGAAAATTATATTATAATGTAAATAAATTTTATTTGATTATATTGAATAAAATTATATTATATGTTTATTATAATGAGTAAGCAAGAAGAAGGTCATTCTATAACCTAGAAAAGATGTATGATTGTAGGATTTTGGCTACGTGCTAGAAATAAAGTGTATGAATTTCCAAGATGAAAATAAAAGCTTTCCAAGAAATTCTCCGAAAAACACTATCCATCCATTTCTGCTCGAGAATTATTTTGAATTTCTGGGAAAGACGTAACGATAGAATTCTGAGGAAAGATGGATTATCTAATAATAATTTAGTTATGGAAAATGTACACAATTTTTCTCCTGCGTACTAAATTCGAGAATGTTAGGGAAAGTGATGATTGGAATAAGTAATGATTATGTATAATAAGAAAGTTATTATACGTGGAAAGAATACAAGTATAATACAGGGTATTGTATAGGTATGATACGAAAGATAATATCACGTATAGTATCACTATTATACGAGAAGAATACGAACATTATACGCTAAGAGTACAAACTATTCTTAATGAACTAGTAAAGATTAAATTTGAACTTAGGCAAGCCCAAATGAAAGATGAGTGAGGCCCAATGACAAACTTAATCAAGGCCAAAAGATAACTTAATTCAAGCCCAAGGTTAGGTCCAAATTGAATTAAACCTAAGCCCAAACTAAGAACCGAACACGTGGGTCGAACTGTTGGATCACCGAGTGGGTATTAACCCATGGGTCAACCCTTGGGGGCCCCACAACCCATGTGGCCGGCCATAATAACCATGAGGTGGCCAAGATTCTTTGAGAAGTGTGACGCCCCCAAATTCGAATATCTTCCAACCCGACATATGGTGCTACACGGTACTCATAATTATACCATCATTCCATTGAAAACACAACACAATGAATGTATTCACTATCTTCTTATTACAAATATAATAAAATCCTTTCTCAGGTTCATAAATCGGTTACATCATTCGTTGTTCGTAAATATAATACATACAACCATACTAATCTATTACAAGATGGTTAACTATCCATCTTAGCCTTGCCCTTATCTCTCTTAGCATTCTCAGTATGCTCGGCTTTAACTGTAATCATATAATTCACGCAAGAAGTGAGCATAACAAGCTCAACAAGTCTAACAAAGAATAATATCAATACCACATTCGTGAATTATATGACAATTTTCCATAACTGAACAAATAGTCATGAAGTATTACGAAACATCAATACTCAACAATTCATAATCTCAATTCCCAAAGTATATAATAGTTTAGGAATTCTGAACCGGTCGAAAGACCATGAACAATATCTTTCTGTTTTCATACTTGAAAAGCACATCACAGATGTAAAATCCCAAATTTTACGAATAAAAATTTAAATTTCTCGATTTTTTTTTGAATATTATGGTGTGGATTTAATATAATGTTATAGTTGTGGGTAATATTTATTGTAACGCCCTAGAAAATTTGGATTTTTGAGAATTAAATTTTTTTATTTAATTATGTGGATTAAATGAATTTAATTAATTAATTATGGAAGTAAGCTATTCGAAGGTCGTTCTATGACCTAGACATATCTGAATGCCGTAGTATTTTGGCTATGTGGTAGAATTAAAGTGTTTGAATTTCTAAGACGAAAATAAAAGTTTTCTAAAAAACACTATTCACGAATTTCTGCTCGGGAATTATTTTTGAATTTCCGAGAAATACGTAATGATAGAATATCGAGGTGAGATGGAATATCCAATAATATTTCAGTTATGGCAAACGCAGTTTTTCGCCTGTGGACTTAAAACCTAACGATTAGGGAAAATGAATTCCGAGAAGGAATTTTAATGCGTGTAATGAATTAAAGTAATGATTGTATAATACGTAGGTATTGTACGAAGTAATGCATACGAGTATGATATACGAGTATGAATGAAGTATGGAATATCGTATATTAAATAAGTATACGAGTTGGAATACAAGATTAATACGTAAATTATATGTTATAAGGCTTTAAGTTAAATGAATTTAATTTATAGGATTGTGTAGAACGTTGTAAAGTCCAATGAGAATTGGAAAAGCCCAAATGTAAGAATGGATAAGTCCAATTAGAATTAAGGTGTAAGCCCAAGTGGTTGATTAATGAGAAGCCCAAAGTAACTTAATGCAAGCCCAAAATGATGGGGCAACCCATGATCACATGTATAACCATAAGTAGTGGCCAAGTAAAGTACTTGGTGGCTAAGTAAAAGTAATGAGCAAGTAAACTTAATGATTAAGCAATGGATAAGTCAAGTGGTGGCAAAGTAAAGTGCTTATGCTTGGTGGCTAAGCAAGAGATAAGTTATGTGATGACCAAGTAACTTAAAAGCTAAGTAAAGGATAAGTTTTGTGGTGATCAAGCAAGAGATAAAAGTTGTCGAGGCCAAGTAAACTTGGTGATCAAATAAGGAATATAAGGAGGTGGAGTTAAGGAGGTGGAATGGCTTATTGACCATTAAGCCCTCATTTATGATTGCCTATAAATAGCAAGCTTAGGATTTCATTTGTTGCTTGTTAAAATTTCTCCCAACTCCTCTCAAGTTAAGCAACTTATTGGTTAGAGACAATAAGCACTTATAAGTCAAACTTCCATTATGAAATTTTCAAGAAGCAAGAAGGAGATTAAAGCTTAGTCAAGTGATATTTAAGGGTAAGAACTTAAACCATGAATCTCTTTCTCTTCCATTGGTAAGGAGATGGGTAGTAGTAGAATATGTATGCTAAGGAATGATAGGAATGAGTAATTAAAGAGCTTAAGTCTTAATAAGTCGTATAAGTCATGAATAAGCTATTCGTAATCATATAAGTTATGAAACAAGGAGGAACTTGTAGGAACTTGTTTTATGTTGAAATAGTAAGGTTGTATGATAATAAGAAGTAAGGATGATGGTTAAAAGATTTAAGCTATGATAAGTCATGCAAAGTGAATTCATAAGTACTTCATACTTTTACAAGTTATAGACTAATGAAGAACAAGTAATAACTTATCATGTCAATAAGTTAATGAAGTATGTATGTCAAGATGTTAATATGATGGATTGAATCCATTTAAAACGATGAGCAAATCATAAGAAATGAAGTTATGACGAAATTTACGAGTTTGGACGATAATCGTCGAATTCGTGAAATTCTCGGAATGGAAGTTGAATTTTGATATTGAGCTAGGAAACATTGGTTTTCAATGGAGACAATTCATATTTGGCATTATAGATTGCGGACTTGAAAATGACCGGATTACGTCTTAGAACGAAGAAACGAGCGTTGAACGTTCACGAACGTTTAATGTTTTCGTTAAAAATGGACTAATAGGTAAATTTTGAGCAAATGATGTAAAATAGATAAAATTCTTACATGAATGCATAGAGTATGTAATTTGTGAATCGTAGGCTTTTGAACGAGCCCATTCAGACTTATAACGAAGAAGTTATGCGTCCGGAAATTTCGCAAAGTTGAAAATATGTCAAATTTTTCTAAGGCATGAGTCCGTGTCACAAATGTACACTCAAGGCAATAAAGGCCCACACCGCAGCCGCTTAGGCCGAGAGACAGGTACATCACTAATTGGCGCCAGTAGTGCGGCCATAAGAGACTCATGCCACAGTATGAGTCCCGAAAGCAGGCACACTATTAAGTCACGCCGCGGTGTGACATAAAGAAGAAAATGTCAGTGTGCATATATTACACTTTTTAGGGATTGCTTAGAGATGAATAATTATGAAGATAAAAGGAAAGACAAATGAAGTAACACAACCTTAACAAACATAAGGTGGAATTATTAGAATATTCTTAAACCTAAAGTATGATCACTTAGGGTTGAAGATAAGTAATTGAACGTGAACGATATGCAGTAAGTGTCCTTAACCAATGGCGATCGAGTTTCGATTAATGAACGTGATAACGTTAGTAAGACGTGAAGAAGGATGATTAACTAGAAATGAGTTGTACTAATAAAGTAAATCCAAGTAAGACATAGAGGAGAAAGAAGTTGGTAAGAATGATGTAAGTTATAACGATAAGCCAGAACCAATAAATAACAAATCTAATATAGGATTAGATTGAGAAGAAGGGTAAGATTCATTAGGAACCATGTATATTCATTCATGACCTAATGAGGTATGTTATGTGGTTATGTAGAGACCGTAAAGACTGAAAGGAAAAGTTATTTTTCTATAGCAGACGTTGAAGGCAAGTTTTTCTTAAACGCTTGTCTAACCTTTGTGTTAGCCAAGTTTTATGTGATTCATGTTATGAGATGCATGAAGTGTTTTACTAAAGGGTCGATGCCAGTTTTATCTCGGCTAGACTAATCTTGAAGAGCTGATTGATTAAATTACAAGTCTTTCAATATAGAATTGTTAACGCTATCCTACGCCAATTGTTTGGTACGGATTAAAGGTAAGCCTGAGTATGAATAAACAAATGTATTTTTCATCGATTATTCGATGGGCACGCGAGGTTGCCAAAACTTAAACGTACATACGTTTAATAGGATGTAGTGTTGATCAACATATAGTACTATGGGCTGATCACCCAGAAGTGCTCGTAAGATATGCCGGACTTACGGACTTAGTGTCGGGTTGTCCTTTTCAAAGAAATTATGAAATACTCATGGTCTTGAGCCAAAATTGATGTTTTACTGAATATTGTTATTGTAAAATGTTTTGAAGGAAAAGAAATGCTATTTTGAATTATTGATAGTACTTCATAACTATTATCCAGTTATTGAAGATATACGATTCCTATGTTTCAAGCATGTTGTTTAAAAGAAATTATTGTACTTGCTGAGCTTGTTATGCTCACTCTTGCTTGAACCATATGAATGCAGCTAGGACCGAACGAACCGAGGATTCTGACAAGGTTAAAGGCAAGACGAAGATGAACGATTAGTTTACCTTGTAATAAACTAGTAAGTTGTATATATTATAATATGATGAACAAAGAATGTAATGGTTTTAGAACCTGGGAACGGGACGTAATATTATTAATGTAATAAGAATGTCGTTGATACACACATTTTGATGTCATTTTAATAGAATGAATGTACAGTTATGTGTGTAGCACCATCTGTCGGGTTAGAAGATACCCGAATTTGGGGGCGTCACAGGTTGGTATAAAAGCATTAGGTTATAAAACTTAAGGGGGAAGAACCTTAGGCTAATAACCTCGTTAAGTAAGAAAAGTCTGAAAGAAGTAAACTCAAGCTTTACTTCAGTCGAATGAGTTAATAAGGTTTTGAGGAAACTCAGTACCGAAAGATTTAAAAGATGGAAAGTAACCCTAAATAAATTAAATGTGATTTGTGCTTATACTATTGTGTGTTATGTGCTAATCAACATATGTGTTATTGTAGGATGTCAATCGATAGCTTGATGTATAGAGACATACACGCGGTGAGCGAAGAAGTTGTGAACAGAGTAGAGCCTGTACCCATGCCAGTGGCGGAGGTACCGTTAGTGATTCTAGAGGAGTCGGAGACAGTGGAGTACTTTTCTGAGGAAGACTACCCCGAGGGAGATACGGATATAGCATCATATCTTAATATGATGGTCTATGAGGAGGAGGAAATGGAGGTAACATCGGTTAATACGGTGGTACCTACACTAGAGTCAATACCTCCGGATGCAATGAGAGCATTGTATCTGGCAAAGGTTTCGACAGAATGTGCAATCTGAAAATACGATTGTGCGTGTAATTAGAGTGAAGAGATTAATTATCTCCATGAAGCTAAGGTGTCTGCAGAAGCAGATTTTGAGTTAGAACATGATAGACAGGTGCTTATGACAGAGCATGCTAGGGACTATAAGAAGGAGGTCGATGAGCTTCGTAAAGAATTGAGGGAGAAGGACCGAAAAATAGTGCGGATGTCTTACATCCATGAGAGTGCTCATAAGGATTTCAAACTGAAAGTTGCTTGTTATTCCACTGAGTCGGGGCAGACTCGACATACTATTAGTCAGGATACTGTAGCGAAGATTGCGAATGAGAAACACGAGGACGCTATTATGCATGATTAGAAATCTAGAGTTATAAATATGTGTGTAGTGACGTAAAACCTCTTTTTGTATAAAAGGGTAGTCTTTTTGTAAATCCCAACTTTTGAGAAGTTCAATCATGGATAGAAATGTAATAGCTTCTGGCTATGGGAGCAGAGTGTAAATAGTTTCAAGCTATGAAGAAGCATATGAATATAATGAAGTTTTCATTTAATAAGCTTTGTTATGGTACGAGTTGTTATGTGGTGAATAATAACGAAATAAGTAAATAGATAATAATAAAATTCTATTTAATCAGAAAATGCCGTCAATGAGAAGACAACGTAATCTGGATGCGGAATCAAGTAATAATAATCAGGGGGGGGGGGTTAAATTAACCCTATGCAAGAGTTCGTTAAATTATTAACGACTGCATTTAACTAAACCGGGGGTAGAGTACCTGAGGAACCTAGGTTAGCCAAAATGACTACCTTTAAAGAATTTAAAAGCATAGGTCTGCCAGAGTTCAAAGGAACGACAGACCCATTAGAAGCCCAAACATGGGTAAATTAAATAGAGAAGGCGTTTGTTATTACAAACGTAGGTTAGGCGCAATAGATTTCTTTTGCGACTTACATGATGAAAGTGGAAGACAACTTTTGGTGGGAGGCTCACCAGGGTGGGGCTAGAATAGATGCGGTAATGTGGGAACAATTCAAGAAGGTTTTCTTCGAGAATTATTTCCCTACAAGTATGCAGTGGAGAAGAGAAAGGCTCGTAGGTTTGAGCAGGGCCTGAAACCCTGGCTCTATAATAGGATTTCTGTGTTCCAGAGTGTTTCCTGTGGGACCATTTTGGAAAAGGTAATTATAGTCGAGGGTGGAAGTGAAAGCGTTGACTCAATACCACAAAGAGAGAAAGAATAAGAGCAAAGGAGAGGGAAGAACCAAGGCAGAGAGTGCTAGTGGTAGTGATAGTAAGCCAAAAAGAAAGAATTTTAACTCCGGGAATACTGGAGTGAGACAAGGGGATCCTAAGCGTAAGATCAAAGTGTGTAAGACATGTGGAAAGACTCATCTAGGAGTATGTCTGAAAGGGATTATAAGTACCTTTATAAGTTAAGGTAGAAAATCGGGAAATAACTTTTGTTAATTATATTTGTTGAAAAAGTTTCATGAATAAGGAATGTAAAAGGGAAGTTAAGTGAGGTACCTGTATTGTCTCTATCAAATGATATGGGGAATTTTGTAGTGTATCTCGATGTTTCGCATAGATGACGAGATTGCGTGCTTATGTAGCATGGCAAAGTCATTAGGTATTCATCACTCTAGTTAATGAATTATGAGAAGGTCTATCCTACTTATGATCTATAATTGGAAGCTGTAGTTTTTGAATTAAAAATTTGAGGATAATATTTAGGCGGGGAAAAGTGTGAGATATACACGGACTCTAGGAGTCTGAAATATATCTTCGCACAAAAGGAGTTGAATATGAGGTAGAAAAAGTAATTAGAATGGATAAGAGATTATGACGTTGATATGTTATATCAATCTGGGAAAGTTAACGTAGAAGCCGACGTGTTAAGTAGGAGTGGTAGGGAAAAACTATTGATGTTAACAACTCAGAATGAGTTAATAACGGAAATGGCAAAAAATGGAGTTAGAGGTTAAATGGTGGAATGAAGTGGTAGAAATGTTATTCACAGCGTAGACTCAATCCACGATACTTGAACGAGTTAAGTAACTACAACTAGGTAATGAGGAATGTACGCGAATGAAGAAAAGGATGCATGATGAAGAGAAGATCAAGTATAATCTTATTTTGAAGGAGGAATTTGAGTTCTAGATTTTTCTAAGTTAAAAGCTAATGAAAGGGTAATAACGTAATGTGTCAATAAGTATTTAAACTTCCAACTCAAATAATTGATAGGAAGTGACAAGTCATGAAAAATAAGATAATACCTTCGTTGAAGGTGAAATGAAAGAACCACAATGTCGAAGAAGCATTGTGGAAACTTGAGCTTAAAATAAAGAAAAATGTTTGAGGTGTATGTGTTATTAGAGTGATTCTGGGGGGAAAAGTGTAACGCCCCAGAAAATTTGGATTTTTGAGAATTAATTTTTTTTATTTAATTATGTGGATTAAATGAATTTAATTAATTAATTATGGGAGTAAGCTATTCGAAGGTCGTTCTATGACCTAGACATATCGAAATGCCGTAGTATTTTGGCTACGTGGTAGAATTAAAGTGTTTGAATTTCTAAGATGAAAATAAAAGTTTTCTGAGAAATTTTTCAAAAAACACTATTCACGCATTTCTGCTCGGGAATTATTTTTGAATTTTCGAGAAATACGTAATGATAGAATATCGAGGTGAGATGGAATATCCAATAATATTTCAGTTATGACAAACGCAGTTTTTCGCCTGCGGACTAAAAACCTAACGATTAGGGAAAATGAATTCTGAGAACGAATTTTAATGCGTGTAATGAATTAAAGTATTGATTGTATAATACGTAGGTATTGTACAAAGTAATGAATACGAGTATGATACGAGGTGTTATACGAGTATGAATGAAGTATGGAATATCGTATATTAAATAAGTATACGAGTTGGAATACAAGATTAATATGTAAATTATACGTTATAAGGCTTTAAGTTAAATGAATTTAATTTATAGGATTATGTAGAACGTTTTAAAGTCCAATGAGAATTGGTAAAGCCCAAATGTAAGAATGGATAAGTCCAATTAGAAATAAGGTGTAAGCCCAAGTGGTTGATTAATGAGAAGCCCAAAGTAACTTAATGCAAGCCTAAAATGAATAAGATAAGTTAATTAGACTTAAGCCCAATGTAATAATCCAATGGATTAGGAGGATCCATGGGGCAACCCATGATCACATGTATAACCCAAAGTAGTGGCCAAGTAAAGTACTTGGTGGCTAAGTAAAAGTAATGAGCAAGTAAACTTAATGATTAAGCAATGGATAAGTCAAGTGGTGGCAAAGTAAAGTGCTTATGCTTGGTGGCTAAGCAAGAGATAAGTTCTGTGATGACCAAGTTAAAAGCTACGTAAAGGATAAGTTTTATGGTGAGCAAGCAAGAGATAAAAGTTGTGGAGGCCAAGTAAACTTGGTGAGCAAATAAGGAATAGTAAGGAGGTGGAGTTAAGGAGGTGGAATGGGTTATTAACCATTAAGCCCTCATTTAGGATTGCCTATAAATAGCAAGCTTAGGATTTCATTTGTTGCTTGTTAAAATTTCTCCCAACTCTTCTCAAGTTAAGCAACTTATTGGTTAGAGACAATAAGCACTCATAAGTCAAACTTCCATTATAAGATTTTCAAGAAGCAAGAAGGAGATTAGAGCTTAGTCAAGTGATATTCAAGGGTAAGAACTTAAACCATGAATTTCTTTCTCTTCCATTGGTAGGGAGATGGGTAGTGGTAGAACATGTATGCTAAGGAATGATAGGAATGAGTAATCATAGAGCTTAAGTCTTAATAAGCCGTATAAGTCATGAATAAGCTATTCGTAATCATATAAGTTATGAAACAAGGAGGAACTTGTAGGAACTTGTTTTATGTTGAAATAGTAAGGTTGTATGATAATAAGAAGTAAGGATGATTGTTAAAAGATTTAAGCTATGATAAGTCAGGCAAAGTGAATTCATAAGTAGTTCATACTTTTACAAGTTATAGACTAATGAAGAACAAGTAATAACTTATCATGTTATGTTAATGAAGTATGTATGTCAAGATGTTAATATGATGGATTGAATCCATTTAAAACGATGACCAAATCATAAGAAATAAAGTTAAGATGAAATTTACGAGTTTGGACGATAATCGTCGAATTCGTGAAATTCTCGGAATGGAAGTCGAATTTTTGATATTGAGCCAGGAAACATTGGTTTTCAATGGAGACAAGTCATATTTGGCATTATAGAGTTGCGAACTCAAAAATGATCGGATTCCGACTTAGAACGAAGAAACGAGCGTTGAACGTTCACGAACGTTTACCGTTTTCGTTAAAAATGGACTAATAGGTGAATTTTGAGCAAACAAAGTCAAATAGATAAAATTCTTGCATGAACGCATAGAGTATGTAATTTGTGAACCGTAGGCTTTTGAACGAGCCTATTCAGACTTATAACGAAGAAGTTATGCGTTCAGGAATTTCATAGAGTTAAAAATCTATCAAATTTTTCTAAGGCATGAGTCCGTGCATGCATGTCACGACTCAAGGCACAAAGGCTCATGCAAACACTGCCATGAAGACGAGGCCGAGATAGGGTACATCGCTATTCATACCTCGGTACATAACAAAGGATCCTCATGTTGCAGCGCCGAGTCCGGAGCATGCACACTGTTAAGTCACGCCGTGGCGTGACATAAAGAAGAAATGCTGGCGCTGCAACGCCAGCTTTAGGGATTGCATAGAGATGAATAATTATGAAGTTAAAAGGAAAGGCAAATGAAGTAACACAACCTTAACAAACATAATGTGGCATTATTAGAATATTATTAAACCTAAAGTATGATCACTTAGGGTTGAAGATAAGTAATTGAACGTGAACGATATGCAGTAAGTGTATTTAACCAATGGCGATCGAGTTTTGATTAATGAACGTGATAACATTAGTAAGACGTGAAGAAGGATGATTAACTAGAAACGAGTTGTATTAATAAAGTAAATCCAAGTAAGACATAGAAGAGAAAGAAGTTGGTAAGAATGATGTAAGTTATAACGATAAGCCAGAACTAATAAATAACAAATCTAATACAGGATTAGATTGAGAAGAAGGGTAAGATTCATTAGGAATTTAGCCAAAAAAAAAGATTCATTAGGAACCATGTATATTCATTCATGACCTAATGTGGTATGTTATGTGGTTATGTAGAGACCGTAAAGACTGAAAGGAAAAGTTATTTTTACTGTAACAGACGCTGAAGGCAAGTTTTTCTTAAACGCTAACCTTCGTGTTAGCCAAGTTTTATGTGATTCATGTTATGAGATGCATGAAGTGTTTTACTAAACGATCGATGCCAGTTTTATCTCGGCTAGACTAATCTTAAAGAGCTGATTGATTTATTTACAAGTCTTTCAATATAGAATTGCTAACGCTATCCTACGCCAATTGTTTGGTACGGATTCAAGGTAAGCCTGAGTATGAATAAACAAATTTATTTTTCATCGATTATTCGATGGGCACGCGAGGTTGCCAAAACTTAAACGTACATACGTTTAACAGGATGTAGTGTTGATCAACATAGAGTACTATGGGTTGATCACCCAGAAGTGCTCGTAAGATATACCGAACTAACGGACTTAGTGCCGGGTTGTCCTTTTCAAAGAAATTATGAAATACTCATGGTCTTGAGCCAGAATTGATGTTTTACTGAATATTGTTATTGTAAAACGTTTTGAAGGAAAAGAAATGCTATTTTGAATTATTGATAGTACTTCATAACTATTATCCAGTTATTGAAGATATATGATTCCTATGTTTCAAGCATGTTGTTTAAAAGAAATTGTTGTACTTGCTGAGCTTGTTATGCTCACTCTTGCTTGAACCATATGAATGCAGCTAGGACCGAACGAACCGAGGATTCTGACAAGGTTAAAGGCAAGATGAAGATGAACGATTAGTTTACCTTGTAATAAACTAATAAGTTGTATATATTATAATATGATGAACAAAGAATGTAATGGTTTTAGAACCTGGGAACGGGACGTAATATTATTAATGTAATAAGAATGTCGTTGATACACACATTTTGATGTCGTTTCAATAGAATGAATGTACAGTTATGAGTACCGTGTAGCACCATCTGTCGGGTTGGAAGATACCTGGATTTGGGGGCGTCACATTTATAAATTTTGCAAAGTATGCAAGTTGTTATATTATATTCGATTGGTCGGGAAATATTATTTGTGTCGGGGAATATTCGTACGACGGCACAATCATCGGTGGACCCACAACGGAATTATAGTAGGATTGAGAAAACGACAAAAATATTTTTATGAAAATAACGGCGGAAGTTTACCGTTAATACTATTAAACTACTCGGTAGTAAAAGTACAGTAATACGCGTGGTTGCATAGTAGCAAACGATAATGATTATTGATGCTTACGTGATAAGTAACTCAATTTTGTTTTATTGATATTATTAATGTAATAAAACAGAAAAACTTTTTATATAAAACAGAATACTTTTATAAAGTTATTCTATAAATAGAATATATTATATTCTATTATGCATAGTATTTTGCATAGTAAAATCTTTTATATAAAATGTAATACTTTTATAAAGTTATTCTATAAATAGAATATATTATATTTTATTATGCATAGTGTTGTATAGTGCTCGCATAGTGTTTTTGCATAGTAAAATCTTTTTATATAAAAATGCAGAATACTTTTATAAAGTTATTCATTTTATTAGATTAAAAATAGAATATATTATATTTTATTAAAAAGATTTTACTTTAAATCTGGACCGTCCGATTAAAAGTAAATCAATCTGGACCGTTCATGAATTAGTTACTATGCAGTCCATTCTTCTAGAAATAGAAGTTCATTCCTTCATTATTTCTTACGAATTCACTGAAACTCTAGAGATAAAAACTATAGAGAGAATTCTTCTTCTATAATCTTGAGCGTATTTCTTTGGAGTTTAAGAAAGCTTTGAGCGTAGTGCAAGTTTTCTTCGAGTATATCCTCGCCCTACCAGTCGGAGTACTCTTCTTTCAAAGGTAAGGGATATTATTTGTTGTACTCGTAAGGGATATTATTTCTTTTGTATTCATGAAGAGAACTTCTGTTATTCCATTCCTTGTTATTATATTGAATAACTTTGCTTTTGTCTAAATCTGTATATACATGGTGAAATTCTTCCATTATTCCATTCTTTATTATTCATTGGAATATCCTGCACATGCGCGTTTCTGTAGAACACAGGTTCCGTCTTTATCATTCTATTGGAATATCCTCATACTGCATGCGTTTTCTGGCGGACTGTTCCGTTATTTATTATTCTGTTGGAATAACTTTGCCTATCAAGTACCGCATGCATGGTGATTTCGTTGTTATTCCATTCTTTATTATTCCGTTGGAACATCCCGCTTGGTCTAATTTTTTGCTCGACTTGGTTCCGTTATTTATTATTCTGTTGGAATAACCTGTCTATGCAACGTACCGCATGCATGGTGATTTTTGTTGTTATTCATTCTTTATTATTCTATTAGAATATCCTGTCGGTGCATATTACGCCTGACCTGGTTCTGTTATTTATTATTCTGTTGGAATAACCTATCTATGCGAAGTACCGCATGCATGATGATTTCTTTTGTTATTCCATTCCTTATTATACTCAGTTGGTTAATGTTTTGACTTCTATACTCCATGAAATTAGTGGAATATCCTTGATATTTGCGCTTCATCCAATATTTTTTCATGGAAATATTCTTCTGAGCATTCTTGAATTTTACCCTACAAAGAAATATCATGTTGACAATTTGGACGTTATTAGTTCCTGAATAATTTAATTCTTGAACTTGTTTTATTGAATTCTTATATCATTGTCATCATCCTCATGTTTATATTTTGTTGAAAGTCAACTGTGGCCTGTAGTGCATAGATGGACTTGGTATGATTATGACCAGGGATTATTCGGTATAATCATGACCGTAATGTTACAAATGATGTGGAAAAAGTCCTCATTGGCCCGTAGTGCATTGATGGATAGTTTTTGGTATGATTATTATGACTATGGATTCTCTTCGGCCAAGGGAGCAAAAATGAATTGTTTTATGGCATGATCAGGACCGTTGATGAAAACACGATTATCTTTGGCCCGTAGTGCATGGATAATTCGTGGTCGTGATACTAAATAATATCCTTGGCCTATAGTGCAAGGATGATTTGATGATGTGGATTATTTTTTAAGCTGAGTCTCAGCGATAAAAGTGATGAAAAACTTTTTAAATCATAAAAGATAGTAGATTTTATTCTCTACTTAACTCTTTTAATGGATTGCATATTCCGCTGCAGTTAAACTTGATGTCTATTGTATTTTATCAGTTTAACACTGTTGAAGACTAATGATAATTTATTCTGCATTATCTTAGTCATAATATTTCTTACTGGGATAGTTGAGCTCACCTTTTCCTTCAATGTTCTCTTCAGGAAATGAGAATATAGTTGGGATGAGTCGGGGAACGGATTGACAGTCCAGATGATAGTATTAGTAGTTCTCACTATTCTGTTAAATAGTGTGATAATAAATGTAATGAGGACTTATTCTGAGAGTGGATATTGTCTAGAAGACAATATTTGTATTAAAACTCACAGCTCTCTTGTTGTATATTAAAAATTGTATTTGTATTCTGTACCATGTATTTGGCGACTCAGAATAGGTGATGTATACCTATTTTGGGGGCGTCATAGTTGGTATCAAAGCAAAGATATGATCCCTGGCTGAGATATGAGACAAGAACTAGGAGGGGAGAGACTGGGAATTCCTTCGCTAGTATGACCTACCTAAGTTTATTTGGTATTTAATTGGTCGGTCAGAGTATAGGGATAATATGTGATATGTTAATTAACCCTTGTTTTCTGGCAGTATTTGAAAATGACATTCGAGAATGTTGAGAATAGCAATGGAGCACAGGAGACCGTTGAGTCTCCACATATCAATAATCAGGGTAATGTGCATTAGGAAGGCGACAATCCTCAGGCAAACAACAATACTGACCAAATGATGAACGATAGAATGTTTAGAGGCTTTATGCAATTCATGCAACAACAGGTAAGAGAGACTCCTGTTCAAAATATAGGTGAAAATAATGGCAACCCGTCGATCACCGCTAAGCAGTTCAAGGAGCTGGGACCACCGGAGTTTTTGGGAAAGCCAGAACCACTTAAGGCGGAGACGTGGTTAAAGCAGATCACCAAGATATTTGATGTCTTGGGATGCTCAGAGGAGAAAAAGGTTTCATTTGCCACCTTTATGTTGCGTGAAGAGGCAGATTATTGGTGGGAATCTGTAAAACGTACCCGTTTACACACTCAAGATGTCTTGGGAGAAGTTCTAAGAGCTGTTCAACGACAAGTACTTTCCCGAAAGTATTCGTCACAAGAAGGAGGTGGAGTTCATCAAGCTGGAGCAAAATAATATGATCGTGTCGCAATACGAGGCTAAGTTTGCCGAGTTGTCTCGGTTTACATCCTATTTGGTCGATAATGAGGATCGAATGACGCAAATGTTTCTAAGAGGTTTGAAACCCAATATACATCAATACCTCATTTCTCACAAACTTTGTTTATATTCAGATGTTGTGAATAGGGCTCAGTTATTGGAGCGCGATAGCACAACCAAAAGGCAACGACCAACAACACGATAATAGTTGTACCAGTGGAAACGGTCATCGGAACAATGATAACCATTGTGGGGGAAATTATCATGCCAAAAATGGTAACCACTTCGGTGGTAATATGGCCAAGATAATAGAAGTGGAAATTTCAAGAAGAGAAGGTTCAATAATAATGGAAAGACAGCAGCACCAGCACCCATTTCAAAGGAAGAAGAACGACCAATGGTCGTATGTTTCAAATGCAGACAGGAGGGACACATCCGTCCAAACTATACGCAGCAATCTAAAGCGTGTTTTAATTGCGGAAGAGAAGGTCACCTAGCTCGATTTTGTCGTATAGTGAAGTCAAGTCCAGTTGGGACGGTGGAACCAAAGGCGGATACAGACAAGCCAAAGCCAGTAGTTTAAGAGAGAGCGTTTTTTTCTCGTGACGAGGAACCTAAATAAAATTATCACGGGTAAGTTAATCATTAACGCTTACGAAGTCTATACCTTATTTGATACCGGTTCTACCCACTCTTGTATTTCACCTTGTTGTGTTCAATGTTTGAACTTGGCTATTGAGAAATTAGACTTTGACTTATCTGTTAAAACTCTATTAGGAGAAACCTTTGTTACATCCATTATTTATAAATCTTGTTTGATTCAAATCGACACTTTCACGTTACCTGTCGATCTTATCTCTTTGAAAATACTTGCCTTTGATGTGATTTTTGGAATCGATTGGTTAACTACTCATCATGATTTTCGTAAGATTGTTACCTTTAATATTCCTAACCAACCTGTTATGCGAATTTAAGCAACCAAACCACTAAAGTCAATCACTGTTTATATCAAGCCATAAGTAAAGAGCCTCGATCCTTTCGTTATTGACTTCCTTGTATGGAATGCACCGAATCCAGACTTTCTGTAGGGGACGTTGTGAATAACGATGGCAAGTTGATAGGTATCAATGTGACGTGTTATCCAAGTCTTGGATGATAGTCACATTTGTGAATGATATTTCTATCGTTAATAAATTTCTTGACGTATTTCTGAAGACTTCTGGCCTACCCCAGAGCGTGAAATCAAATTTTGTACTGACCCCAGTACAAAACCCCATTTCTAAAACCCTTAAATATTTCTTCAACTAAAATGAACGTAACATGCGCCAAAGACGTTGGCTCGAGCTGTTGAAGAGTACGATCGTACCATTCAATACCATCGTGGAAAAGCGAACGTGGTAGCTGACGCGTTGAGTAGAAGATCGTATGCGTTTACGAGTGCGAATATACAAACCCACGTGAAGATAACGAATATACGATTAGAATTGACTTAATCGATAAAGTTAAAGCCGCTCAAGCTACATACTCAGAGCTGATGAATGTGAAGAAGAAGGTTCAAGAGGGCGTTATTCTAGAAGCAAGAATCGATGAAGAGAGGAAATCTCAACCCTCAATTTTATTGGCCCATTTGAAATCCTCAATTAAGTAGAAACTATGGCTTATAGACTCGTTTTACCGCCAAGTATGTCACGTGTTCATAACGTTTTTAACGTATCGATGTTACGTAAATATGTGGACGACCCGAACCACATTATTGATTTAGGATGAGATAGCGGATAATTTAACGTATGAAGATGTACCTGTTAAAATCCTGGAATGTATTCAACGCTCAAAGGTTATACCTCAAGAGTTAGAATCGGACGAAGTGTCCTCATCTGTTCGGCATAACAAGTACGCACGTAAATTTCGAGGGCAAAATTTCATAAGGAGGGGAGATTGTAAAATCCCAAATTTTACGAATAAAAATTTAAATTTCTCGAATTTTTTTTAAATATTATGGTGTGGATTTAATATAATGTTATAGTTGTGGGTAATATTTATAAATTTTGCAAAGTATGCAAGTTGTTATATTATATTCGATTGGTCGGAGAATATTCTTTGTGTCGGGGAATATTCGTACGACGACACAATCATTGGTGGACCCCACAACGGAATTATTGTCGGATTGAAAAAATGACAAAAATATTTTTATGAAAATAACGGCGGAAGTTTACCGTTAATACTGTTGAACTACTCGGTAGTAAAGTAGTAAAATACGCGATGTCTGGCATAAGTTGCATAGTAGCACTACGGTATTGATTATTGATGCTTACGTGATAAGTCACTCGGTTTTGTTTTATTGATATTATTAATGTAATAAAACGTAAAAACTTTTTATATAAAATGTAATACTTTTATAAAGTTATTCTATAAATAGAATATATTATATTCTATTATGCATAGTGTTTTGCATAGTAAAATCTTTTTATATAAAACAAAATACTTTTATAAAGTTATTCTATAAATAGAATATATTATATTTTATTATGCATAGTGTTGCATAAAGGCTAGTAGTGTTTTGCATAGTAAAATCTTTTTATATAAAATATAATACTTTTATAAAGTTATTCGTTTTATTAGATTATAAATAGAATATATTATATTTTATTTAAAAGATTTTGCTTTAAATCTAGACCATCCGATTAAAAGTAAATCAATCTAGACCGTTCTTGAATTAGTTACTATGCAGTCCATTCTTCTAAAAATAGAAGCTTCATTCCTTCATTATTTCTTACGAATTCACTGAAACTCTAGAGAGAGAAACTATAGAGAGACTTCTTCTTCTATAATCTTGAGCGTATTTCTTTGGAGTTTAAGAAAGCTTTGAGCGTAGTGCAAGTTTTCTTCGAGTATATCCTCGCCCCACCGGTCGGAGTACTCTTCTTTAAAAGGTAAGGGATATTATTTATTGTACTCGTAAGGGATATTATTTCTTTTGTATTCATGAAGAAAACTTCTGTTATTCCATTCCTTGTTATTATGTTGGAATAACATGTTTATGCGAATTACCGCATACATGGTGAAATTCTTCTGTTATTCCATTCTTTATTATTCTCATTGGAATATCCTGTCTCAGACGCTTTTACGTCGGACTGGTTCACTTTTTATTATTCTGTTGGAATATCCTATCTCATGCACTTTACTACCGGACCTCGGTTCCCGTTATTTATTATTCTATTGAAATAACATGTCTATCGCAATCCGCATGCATGGTGATTTCATTGTTATTCCATTCTTTATTATTCTCATTGGAACATCCCAGTTGCGTGCGAATTTTGCCTCGACTTCGGTTCCGTTATTTATTATTCCATTAGAATAACTTTTGTTTATCGCGACGTCTGCGTGCATGGTGATTTCTGTTGTTATTCCATTCTTTATTATTCTCGGTTGGTTAAAGTTTTGACTTCTATACTCCATGAAATTAGTGGAATATCCTTGATATTTAAACTTCATCCATATTTTTCAAGGAAATATTCTTCTGAGCATTCTTGAATTTTACCCTACAAAGAAGTATCATGTTGACAATTTGGACGTTATTAGTTCCTGAATAATTTAATTCTTGAACTTGTTTTATTGAATTCTTATATCATTGTCATCATCCTCATGTTTATATTTTGTTGAAAGTCATCTGTGGCCTGTAGTGCATAGATGGACTTGGTTTGATTATGACCAGGGATTATTCGGTATAATCATGACTATAATGTTACAAATGATGTGGAAAAAGTCCTCATTGGCCGTAGTGCATTGATGGACGCTTTTTGGTATGATTATGGCTATGGTTTCTCTTGACCAAGGGAGCAAAGATGAATTGTTTTATGGCATGATCGGGGCGCGTTGATGAAAACACGATTATCTTTGGCCGTAGTGCATGGATAATTAGTGGTAGTGATACTAAATAATATCCTTGGCACGTAGTGCGGGGAATGATTTGATGATGTGGATTATTTATTAAGCCGAGTCTCAAATGATAAAAGTGATGAAAAACTTTTAAATCATAAAAGATAGTAGATTTTATTCTCTACTTGACTCTTTTAATGGATTGCATGTTCATTCATAGCTTAAACTTGATGTCTATTGTATTTTATCGGTTTAACATCGTTGAAGACTAATTATAATTTATTCTGCATTATCTTAGTCATAATATTTCTTACTGGGCTAGTTGAGCTCACCCTTTCCTTCACTGTTCTCTTCAGGAAATGAGAATATAGCTGGGACGAGGCGGGGAACGGATTGACAGTCCAGATGATAGTATTAGTAGTCCTCACTATTCTGTTAAATAGTGTGACAATAAATATAATGAGGACTTATTTTGAGAGTGGACATTGTCTAGAAGACAATATTTGTATTAAAACTCACAGCTCTCTTGTTGTATATTAAAGATTGTATTTGTATTCTGTACCATGTATTTGGCGACTCATAATAGGTGATGTATACCTATTTTGGGGCATCACAACAGCACTAAGGCTGTACATCCGGTATTACTTATGAGCACTTCAAGGTGATCAGCCTATAGTACTCTATGTTGATCAACATTCATCCGTTAAACAGGTGCCTTACCAACTTCATTTCATTAATAAAGTCAATTCGACTTACTACCCTTCATCTAGACTTATTAACGATCTTATGTTATTAACCGGACTCGATCATCATTGGTGAAGTACCAATGTCAATTACCGTTCACGGTTTATTAATTAACACTTCGTGTTCTTCGTTACCATATTAACAACTCACGTCTAATTCCTAAGTTTATCACCATATACACTAGTATATGTAACATAGGAATAGTTTTAGTACGTTTATTATGTATATCAACTTAACTTATACAGGTCTTAAAACCTTGGAGTTCAAACCTAACTTGTCTAACAAATGCCCTGCCTCTAATGCGTCATGGCATCTATACTATCACCGCACACTTCTACGCGCTTTAAAGTAGCTAAATCCCGGTTTTCCGCTCAAGTATTTACGCAATAAACTCCTTTATATGAATGGTGTTGCGGCGCCACTCTTCAGTAGATCATTACACTATGCACGGCATTGTAGTGCCTGCAAGACAACAAAGCCTTTTTCGCACCGCATGGCGCCGGACCTCAAAGACCGTAAAATTTAACAGATAAAATTTTTAGTGAACTTCCCGGCTTCATAACTTCTTCGTTATAATTTTGATTTGGTCCGTTCAAAAGCCTAGAACTCATAAATTACATACTATACGCGTTCATATAAGAATTTTACATTTCGGAATTCGTTAACTCAAAACTCACTTCTAAGTTCATTATCGAGCGTTCATTAAACGCTTTCGAGCGTTTAATAATCATTTTCTTCGTTTTAAGTCGGAATCCGAAGATTCTTGAGCCCACGACTCTTAAATACCCTATCTCACGTGTTGACATTGAAAACCAACGTTTCCATGTCTCACGACAACTTTCGACTACTAATCCGAAATTTCTATGTTTTTGACGTTTTAACATCAAATTCCGTAAAATTTGCCATAACTTCGTTACTAGTGTTCTATATGCCAAATCAAATGGAACACTCCATTGATTTCATATCTACATCCTAACCAAGCAAAATGCACATATCGTAATAGTGATGGTGTTCAATTTGTCCATCAACAATCAAGTTCATAAATCAATATTTGCTACGGTTTAAACTTACGTAAACCCTTACGATTTTCATTTACACATGACTTATAAAGGTTTTACATATTACAAGCCATCCTTATTCCTCCATAAGAGGCATGCTCCACCAATCTATGATTATTTATAACAAAGAAATCAAAAGGAATGGAAAACTATTATTAATGGAATATTACCTTTCTGATCTTTGTGTTCTTACGAAAACTTCTAAGGTTTTGCTTCAAAGTAGGATGATTACTTGATTCTAGCTATTTCTCTCTCTTAATATAAGTTGGAAAATCTTTGAAAAACCATGAAATGACCAACATAAGCTTTTATTTTATAAACAACCAAATGGAGGGCTTTTTGGTCATTTTCCCCCACCTCTTTACTATTCACTACTTCATCACCAAGTAAAATACTTGGTGATCAAGTAGTTCACTTTACTTGGCCACCAAATGGCCGGCCTACATGCTCATGGGTCATCCCCATGGGTTGCCCCATGGATTTTACCCATTCGGTGACCCATTGGTTCAATCCACGGTTCGGTTTCTTGGATCGGGCTTAATTAAACATAACGTTAGGCCCTGACTTGGGCTTAAACACATAATTCATAGGGCTTGATTACTCAATTTCTTGGTCTTGATATAATCCAAATCCATTACACCAATCGTATTCCACACGTATAATTCACGTATTCTCTTCGTAAAATACTCGTACGATAATCGTATTATACTTCGTATTAAATCTTCATACTATACTCGTATACTAAATAGTATCACACTTGTATAACGTACGCATAATCATTATCGTAATTCTTCTTAGGAATCTCACTTCCTTCTCGGAAATCATTCTTCTCAACTCTTAGGTTTTAAGTCCGCAGACGAAAACTTTGTTTGCTATAAATAAAATATTATTAAATATTCCATCTCGTCTTCATATTTTATTATTACGCGTTTCTCGGAATTTCAAACTTAATTCCTGAGCAGAAACGGATGAATTGTGTTTTTACGGGAATTTATCAGAAAACTTTTATTTTCGTCTTGGAAATTCAAAACAATTAATTCTAGCACATAGCCAGAATACTAACCACATCTGCACATTCTAGGTCCATAGAACACATAGCTTACTCACATAAATAATCAATTAAATTCATTTAATTCTTATAATCAAATAAAAATTTAATTCTCATATAAATCTGATTTTCTCGGGTGTTACATCCTCCCCCCTTATAAGGATTCTGTCCCCATAATCTCGCTCATAATTACATAAACAAATGAGGAAAATTTTCCTTCATTTTACTTTCGAGTTCCCACGTTGCTTCCTCAGCATTGTGGTTTCTCCATATCACCTTCATCGAAGGTAGTACCTTATTTCTCAAAACTTGTTCCTTCATAGCATTAATTTGAATTGGAAGTTCTTCATACGATAAACCTTTCTCTATCTGAATAGATTCATACTCTATTACGTGTTTATAGTCCGGCTTATAGGGACGTAATACGTATTACCTGCTGAAACACATCATTGTATACGTTCTATTTCTGGAGGTAAGGCTACTTCATAAGCTACATCTCCTACCCTTCTTAAAATCTCAAAAGGTCCTATAAACCTTGGACTTAACTTCCCTTTCTTTCCAAAACGTATCTTCCCTTTCCAAGGCGATACTTTCAGAAAGACATAAGACCCTACATCAAATTCTCTCTTTTCTCTGTGAGGATCGGCATACTTCTTTTGCCTATCTTGAGCCGCTACCAATCGAGTACGTATTATCTTTACCATGTCCACCGTCTGTTGTACCATCTCAGGTCCCAACATCTGACGTTCACCCACTTCATCCCAACATATTGAAGTTCGACACTTCCTTCCATACAACGCTTCGTAAGGCGGCATGCCTATACTAGCGTGAAAACTATTGTTATACGCAAATTCTACCAATGGTAGATGGTTGTCCCAACTCCCTTTGAAATCCATAACGCAAGATCTTAACATATCTTCAAGCGTTTGAATTGTTCGTTCACTTTGTACATCCGTCTGAGGATGATACGCTGTACTCAATCTCAACTGCGTTCCCATTTGTTCTTGCAAACTCCTCCAAAAGTTCGATGTGAATCGTGGAACACGATCTGACACAATCGAAACAGGTACTCCATGTCTTGAAATAATTTTCCTGACATAAAGCTTAGTTAATTGGTCGGTTATACCTAACTCCTATCGGTAGAAAGTGAGCCAATTTCGTCAATCGATCCACTATCACCCAAATAACGTCGTATCCTTTCCTTGTCATTGGAAGTCCCACCACAAAGTCCATTGTGATGTGCTCCCATTTCCGCTCCAGAATTTCTAATGATTTCAACAACTCGCTTGGTCGTTGGTGTTCAGCCTTAACCTTTTGACAAGTTAAGCACCTACTAACATATTCTGCTATCTCCCTTTTCATGTTCGGCCACCAAAAGTTCTGACGAAGGTCTTGATACATCTTTGTACTACCGGGATGTATCGAGTACCTCAAACTATGGGCCTCACTCATTATCTCCTCCTTTAATTTGAAATTATTTGGAACCCAAATTCTTCCTTCAAAACGAAGTAATCCCTCCTTATCGAGGTTATACTTAGTCTTTTCTTCATCTTCTATCCTCTTCTTCATATGCTCACATTCCTGGTTGCTCAATTGCACTTACTTAACACGTTCCACTATGGTCGGTTGAGTCTCCATGGAAAATAACATCTCATCTGCTTCATCCGGTAATTTAACTTCTAGTTCCATCCTTGCCATCGCTGTTACTAACTCATTCTGAGCTGTTAACATTGACAATTTCTCTCTACCCTTCCTACTTAGCGCACCATCTACTACATTTGCTTTCCCCGGATGATATAAGATATCACAATCGTAATCATTTATTAATTCCAACCACCTTCTCTGCCTCATATTCAACTCCTTCTGTGTGAAGATATATTTCAGACTTTTATGGTCCGTGTATATCTCACACTTCTCACACGTATAGATAATGCCTCCATATTTTTTAACAAAAAAACTACAGCTGCCAATTCTAGATCATGAGTAGGATAGGCCTTCTCATAATCCTTTAATTGACGTGACGCATACGCAATGACCTTGCCATGCTGCATGAACACACAACCCAGTCCTCTATGCGAAGCATTGCTATATACTACAAAATTCCCTATATCATCTGGCAAAGACAATACAGGTGCCTTCCATAGCTAAAAGACTAGCACTACCTTACATTACTATCCCGCGATTGACTTCTACAAAAATTGGGATTTACAAAAAGACTACCATTTAATTATACAAAAGAGGGTTTTACGTCACTACACATATACAAAAGACTTCTAATGATCTACTAACACTACCTTACGGCATTCTCACGTTTCTGATTTACTAAAATCGAAATAATATCTCGAGTAATCGTATGTCGAGTCTGCCCTGACTTAATAGAATAACAAGCAATTTTCAGCTTGAAATCCTCGTGAGCACAGTCATGGATGTACGACATTCGTGCTATCTTCTGGTCTTTTTCAACCAGTTTCTTTCGAAGGTCTACGGCCTCTTCCTTATAATCCTTCGCCTTATCCGGCATCAGCACTTTCTCATCGTGCTCTGACTCAAAATCTACCTCTGCAAATTCCTTTGCCTCATATAGGGTGGTAATCTGCTCGTTCTATGTCTGCACCACCGTGCGTAGATGCACATTCCTATCAAGCACTGCCAGGTACAATGATTTCATTGCATCTGGAGGTGTTGACTCCTGAGTAGGTACCACCGTATTAATCGATGTTACCTCCATATCCTCCTCCACATCTATCATCATATTCAGATATGATGTTATCCCCATTGTTTCCTCGGAGTACTCATCCTCAGAAATGTACTCTTCTGGATTAGAATCTTCTAGAACCACTATCGGTACCTCCGCCACTGGCATATGTACTATCTCCACTCGATTAACAGACTCTTCACTCACCACGTGAATGTCTCTATACATCAAGCTATCGTTTGACATCTACAAAACACATAACATGTTGATTAGTACATAATACACAATAGTATAAGCACAAATCACATTTAATTTATTTAGGATTAATTTCCATCTTTTAAATCTTTCGGTACTGAGTTTTCTCGATACCTTATTTGTGACGCCCCCAAAATAGGTATACACCACACCCATTCTGAGTCGCCAAATACATGGTACAGAAACAACTACAACTTTATTATTACAACAGTAAAACTGTGAGTTTAAATACAAATATTATCTTCTAGACAATATCTATACTCAAATAAATCCCCATCACATTTATTGATACATTATTTTACAAAAATGGTGAGGACTACTAAACAATCCTTTCTAAAACCTTCATTCCATACCCCGACTAGTACTCGCTACATTCTCGCCTCCTGAGAAGAAAAATGGAACAACAAGGAAAAGGGTGAGCTCAACTAGCCCAGTAAAGAATACTATGACTAAGATAATATACAACAAATTATCGTTAGTCTCCAACAGGGAAAAATCTGATAGAATACAATAGACAACAAGTTTCGATCAATATTCGCAGATGAAATAATAATTCATAGAAGAGTTACGTAGAGAATGAAATCTACTATAATCTATGAATTTAACAATCCATCATCAATATTTTATCCTCGTAACATCAATCAATATTCATCTCAAATCAAATATTCATCTTTGCACTAAAGGCCAAAGATATTCATCAATCCAGTCATGTTCATCTCAACACTGCTCATCTTTGCACTAAAGGCCAAAGATATTCATCGATCGGTCATGTTCATTTAAATAATTTGCTCATCTTTGCACTACAGAGCCAAAGATATTCTTCAGAATCATTCATCTTTGCACTACAGGGCCAAAGATATTCAATAATATCATCATTTAAGACCGAGGATGATGAAAATATTTTTAAAGAACGAATCCAAAGGAAACAAAATGACAAGGATTAAGGATTAAGGATTCGTACTTTGTTTTATCCATGTCCAACAATACCTCAAAAATAATCATAGTGGTGTAAAATTCAAGAATGATCAAAACATGAATACAATCAAAGCTAGTATCCAGAATAGATATTTTGGACGAAAAGAAGAAATTTTATTTTTCTATGAATAGTGCCGATATCGTGAATAGTGCCAGATATCGTGAATAGTCTTGATATCGTGAATAGTAACTCCGAGCACCAAAAGATAGAAATTCCACAAAAACATTTTCACGCTTCATGAATAGTACTTGTGAATAGTAACTCGTGAATAGTAACTCATGAATAGTAACTCGTGAATAGTAACTCATGAATAGTAACCCCGACATGAAAAAAATTCCAAATTTGATAAAAAGTTCCAACCAATATTTCAGCATAATGATATTGAAGAAATAATATCATTTGAGAAGAAAATAACATCCCTTACCTCAAAGAATCGAGACTTCTAAGGAAAGGTCGGAAGTGATCTTTGAATGAAACTTGTTACGAACAAAGAACTCTCAAAGTATCTAAATACTCACAAAATACGCTCAATAATATAGAGAGAGAAAGAGAAAAACTTTGTTTACGGTGTGATTTTCAATTCTAACTTAGCCCTCTATTTATAGGAAAATGTTAGCTTGTAAAGCAGACTTGACTTTTTACTGATGGCTTTTTTACTCGCTACTATTGCCACCCACCACATTTGAAATAAAATTCAGCACATTTTTCACCAACCACAAGTGGGGCCCACTCAATTCTAGAATTTTCCACCAAAATCAATTATAACCCTACTTTCCGAATCGAGACACCTCTTAAAATTTATAACAAATCATTCGCTTCATTTTAACGGTTCAAAATTTGTAGACATATACTCAACTTATATATGTATAACATATCCAAAAAATACAACGATCCAACGGTCGGATTAAATATTATAACTCACACAATAAAGTCATAATAACAATTTGGATTTGATCTTTTAATACCTCCAATCCGACAAAATAAAACATCTCAAAGATTAATTCCTTCATTAATAACCACATAAATAAATCCATCATTTATATTCATATAAAATAAATATTTCCTTATCATATGAATCAATAATTAATTATTCACAAATAATATTACGTAATCACATTTATGACAACCAGTCATTCCTCAGAAAGAGGGGCTTTCCAATAAGGATCTCTCCTTCTTGGCCTTGCAATTAGGTGACCAAACCTCTCCTTAGATGTAACTTTCTAGACATTGCCAATAATGTTATCTAATAATATTATTCAAATAATATGAATTATTGATCCGATAATGGGAAATCTTTAAGGATGACAATTATTGAAACAATAATAATATAAAATATCAACGCAACAATTATTGAATCAATAAAATAAAATATTGAATAAGAACTCACTGTGAAAATTATTGAGTAGTGCCTTCTTTACGTAAGGATCAATAATTCAACAATCTGCAATGCGTCTGGTGTGTGCTCTTTGTTGCGACCACGCCATTATTCTTATTTTAACCAAAGGTATTCCAATAGTATTACTTGGTAACAATTACGCCTGTTATTTTTAAACAACTTATATTTGTCGTTTTCCTCATCCAATCGCTTTCATGGGGCCCACACACGGTCGCTACTTTGCCGCATTTAATATTCCCGACAAAGTCTAATATTCCACGACCAAACGAATATTCCCCGACAAAATGAATATTTTATAACCACTTGCTTATTTTGAAATATTTGCGTATTTAACCCTTAACTATCCACATTAATCAAATCAACCCTTACTATTTCAAAATAATAAATAAAGGAAATTCCTTTTATTTAAAAAATTTTTGGTCTTACAACCTCCCTCCTTATGAAATTTCGTCCCTCGAAATTGGCGCGACGATACTGTGTTTCAAAAAGATAAGGATACCTCGCTTTCATTTCCGTTTCCAATTCCCAGGTCATTTCCTCTATATCATGATTCCTCCACAAAACTTTTAACTTGTGGTATGACCTTTGCGCGTAGGACATGCTCCTTCCTATCCAAAATCTTGGACAGTACCTCCTCATACGTTAGGTCTTGACTATCTCGTCGTCCGTTCTAATTCTATAACGTGATTCGGTTCTTTCACATATTTACGAAGTACAGATATGTGAAACACATTGTGAACACGAGACATACTTGGAGGTAACGCAAGTCTATAGGCTACATTTCCTACTCGGTCAAGAATTTGAAATGGACCAATAAATCGTGGATTGAGCTCTCCTCTCTTCCCAAATCTTGTAACTCCCTTCCATGGAGCAACTCGTAATAATACATGATCCCCTACACTAAATTCCACGTCCTTTCGATGAAGATCCGCATAACTCTTTTGTCGATCTTGTGCCGTTTGATATCGTTGTCGAATCATTTGGATATTTTCTTGGTAGTCATACGTACTAACTTCGGGTCCCAACAATGTTGCTTCACCCACCTCATCCCAACATATTGGGAGAACGACATTTTCGTCCATATAATGCTTCAAATGGAGCTACACCTATACTTGCTCGATAACTGCTGTTGTTGTAGGAGAATTCCACCAATGGTAAATACTTATCCCAACTACCCTTGAAGTCTAGGACACGAGTCTTAATATATCTTCAAGAGTTTGAATAGTCCTCTCGATTGTCTCCATCTGTTTGGGGATGGTATGTTAACTAAATCGCAAATTGCGTGCCCATAGCTTTTTGCAAGCTAACCCAAAATCTTGAAGTGAATCTTGGGTCACGATCCAAACTATGGATACTGGTATGCCATGCAACCTCACGATCTCATTTACGTACATACTAGCAAGACGTTCAAAGGAATAAGTCTCCGTGATTTCAAGAAATGATGAGATTTGGTTAATCTATCAACAATAACCCAAATAGCATTGATGTCTTGAGAAACCGTAGGGAAGACCCAGTAATGAAATCCATGGTAATGTGTTCCCACTTCCATTCCTAATCTCAAGTGGTTGCAACGGACCCTTAGGTACTAGATGCTCTCTGCCTTTACACGTTGACAAGTTAAACACATTGAGATAAACTTTGCAATATCTCTCTTCATATTGTTCCAAAGAAAATGTATGTCAAGATCACGATACATTTTAGTACTTCTAGGATGGATTGCAAATGGTGTATTGTGTGCCTCCATCATAATCTTGTTCTTCAAATCGTAGTCGTTAGGAACACAAAGTCTAGAGTGGACTCGAAGTATTCCTTCTTCATCAATTCTCGCTTAGGAATAGCTCCTTCTTGTACTTTCTTCTTCATATGCATCAGCTCTGGGTTCGGTGGGCTTGAGCAACCTTAACTTTTTCTATTAAAGTTGGCTCTGTCGTAAACTTGACATCATCGCACTCGTTCCCACATATGATCTTCTATTCAACGCGTCAGCTACCACGTTCGCTTTTCGAGGATGGCATGGTTAGAACATGTGCTGAAATGAGTCTCTTCTTGAGTTCTTCGAAGCTCTTCCCACATTCCTTGCTCCATTCGAATTTTGTATCTCTCTACGAGTCACCAAGTTAATGGAATAGCGATTCGAGAATATCCTTCAACGAATCTCCGATAATAACCAACTAAGCCTAGAAAGCTACGTATTTCGATTCTCGACTTAGGTTGCTCTCAATCGTGACTCATATCCCAATCTTGGATAGCACGTCACAATGACACCTATCAGTTTACTATCGCACGAATATGACGTCCCTTACAGAGAGAAGTTCGCTTAGGTGAATTCCACAAAGGAAGTCACCAGATAAAGGCTCAGGTACCAAATTCTATAGTTGAATTTTTAACTCAAGTTCAATAGGAGCCATTCGATATGAGATTTTAGAAATGAGTTTTGTCTTAGGGTTCAAATTCGATACAAAATTTAATATCGTGCTTTGGGAGTAAGCCAAGAAATTCTTCAGAAACACGTCGTGAAATTTACTAACAATGAAATATCATTCAAATCTGACTTATTTTTGTTCAAGTCCATGACATGGCTAAAAAAGCTTGACATCCGTTTTTCAATAAACGAATGGCTTTATGGCTTAATATGAAAGAGTTTGACTTCAATGGTTTGGTTGCTTGAATTGAATAACAAAGTTAGTTAGGAATATGAAAACTAACAACCTTACGAAAAGTAATCAATTTCGGCATGATGAGTAGTTAACCTTAAAATCACATCAAAAGCAAATATCTCTATAGAAATAAGGTTAACGGTAATGTGATGATAGTGCCAACTCCTAATCAAGTAAGATTTTTAAACAACGGATGTAATGAAAGTTTCTCCTAATGGAGTCTCCACAGATAAGTCAAAGTTTAATTTCTCCGTAGTCAAGTTCAAACGTTGGCGCAAGTAAGAGAGAGAGATAAAAGAATGGGTAGAACCAATATCTAGTAAGGTATATACTTAGCGAAATTTATAATTAACTAACTCGTATAACTTCGTCGGGTTCCTCACATTTTGACCGGTCCACGACAAACACTCTTCCGTGAATCGTTGACTTTGACTTTTCTCGGGACATCCTTTTGAGTCACCATTCCTATTGGATCGGGTTTCGCTTCTGCGTCTAATCTCGAAAGCGATATGTCCTTCTTTTCCACAATTATAGCATACCTTAAACTGTTGTGGGCAGTTTGGGCTGATATGTCCCTCTTTCCCGCATTTGTAACATACGACCGATGGTCTTTCTCCTCCCTTGGAACTAGTTGCTACTGGCGCTGACGTCTTCACATGGTCGTTGTTGAATCTCCTCTTTTTAAAATCTCCTCCCGACTCGCTTCTTCTATTTTCATGGCCACGATTACCACCAGAGTGGTAACCGCCTTTGTCCGTATTCTTCTTTCTCCGCTGGTTATCGTTATTCTGATGACTGCTATCTTCGGTATGATCCTGGTTATGGTCCCTCGGTTGAACGTACTCGTTATCTCGCTCTAACAACTGAGCCCTGTTGACAACATCTCGAATAGAGAGAAAATTTATGAGAAATGAGATCTTGACATATCTTGGGTTTCAAGCCTCTAAGAAACATCCGCGTCATCGTTCCTCATTCTCCACCAAATGAGGTGCAAACTCGATAACTCCGCGAACTTCGCCTCGTCTTTGGGACAATTGCCATGTTATTACGCTCCAGTCTAATAAACTCCACTTCCTTCATATGAAGAATACTTTCGTGAAAGTACTTGTCATTGAACTGCTTTAAACGTCTCCCACATCATGCCGAGCGCAAATTTGGATGGAGTACGCTTCACGATTCCCACCAAGTCCGCCACACCACGGAACATAAAGGTGGCGAATGGAACCTTCATTCCTCCTCCGCATCCCAAGACATCGAATATCTTAGTAATTTGCTTGACCCATGTTTCCGCCATGATCGGATCTGGCTTTCCCTTAAATTCCGTGTGGTCCCAACTCTTTGAATCGCTTGGGCGTGACCACCGTGAATTGCTATCATTTCCTCCTCAGATTTTGAACACGAGTCTCCCTCGTCGATTTTTTCATGAATCGCAAAAAACTTCTAAACATCCCCTCATTCATCATCTCGCTCGATTGGTGTTGTTCACGGGAGGAACATTGCCACTGTTGCACGCTTCTCCTCGTTGGTAAATGCAGGCATCTCCACGGTCTCATTTACTCCATCATTAATATTCTCACGACATTCTCAAATCTTGCTATAAAACAAGGGTTAATTAAGGAAATCAATATATCACATAATATCCCTATATATTGACTAACTAACAAATAAGCTTAGGTAGGACACACTAGCGAAGGATTTACTCGCTCTCCCCTCCTAGTTCTATTCCCCGATCTCCGCCAGAGATCACATCCCTAAGCTCGATACCAACCGTGGCGCCCCCAAAATAGGTATACACCACACCCATTCTGAGTCGCCAAATACATGGTGCGTAAAACTACTACTTTTTATTATTACAACAATAAAAGCGTGAGTTTAAATACAAATATTATCTTCTAGACAATATCTATACTCAAATAAATCCCCATCACATTTATTGATACATTATTTTACAAAATGGTGAGGACTACTAAACAATCCTTTCTAAAACCTTCATTCCATACCCCGACTAGTACTACTTCGCTACATTCTCGCCTCCCGAGAAGAAAAATGGAACAACAAGGAAAAGGTGAGAGCTCAACTAGCCCAAAGAAAGAATACTATGACTAAGATAATATACAACAAATTATCGTTAGTCTCCAACAGGAAAAATCGATAGAATACAATAGACAACAAGTTTTCAGATCAATATTCATGGCGAAATAATAATTCATAGAAGAGTTATGTAGAGAATGAAATCTACTATAATCTATGAATTTAACGATCCATCATCAATATTTTATCCTGTAACATCAATCAATATTCATCTCAAATCAAATATTCATCTTTGCACTACAGAGCCAAAGATATTCATCAATCGGTCATGTTCATCTCAACACTGCTCATCTTTGCACTAAAGGCCAAAGATATTCATCGATCGGTCATGTTCATTTAAATAATTTGCTCATCTTTGCACTACTGAGCCAAAGATATTCTTCAAATCATTCATCTTTTGCACTACACAGCCAAAGATATTCAATAATATCATCATTTAAGACGAGGATGATGAAAAATATTTTTAAAGAACGAATCCAAAGAAACAAAATGACAAGGATTAAGGATTAAGATTCGTACTTTGTTTTATCCATGTCCAACAATACCTCAAAAATAATCATAGTGGTGTAAAATTCAAGAATGATCAAAACATGGATACAATCAAAGCTAGTATCCGAATAGATATTTTGAATGAAAAGAAGAAATTTTATTTTTAAATTGAATAGTGCCGATATCGTGAATAGTGTCAGATATCGTGAATAGTGCCGATACGTGAATAGTAACTCCAGACACACAAAAGATAGAAATTCCACAAAAACATTTTCACGCTTTACATGAATAGTACTTGTGAATAGTAACTCGTGAATAGTAACTCATGAATAGTAACTCGTGAATAGTAACTCATGAATAGTAACCCCGACATGAAAAAGTTCCAAATTTGATAAAAGTTCCAACCAATATTTGATAATGATATTGAAGAAATAATATCATTTGAGAAGAAAATAACATCCCTTACCTCAAAGAATCGATGACTTGGAAGGAAAGGTCAAGTGATCTTTGAATGAAACTTGTTCACGAGCAAAGAACTCTCAAAGTATCTAAATACTCACAAAATACGCTCAATAATATAGAGAGAGAAAGAGAAAACTTTGTTTACGGTGTGATTTTCAATTCTAACTTAGCCCTCTATTTATAGGAAAATGTTAGCCGTAAAAGCGGAGACTTGACTGCTACACGATGGCTTTACACGCTACTATTGCCACCCACCACATTTGAAATAAAATTCAGCACATTTTTCACCAACCACAAGTGGGGCCCACTCAATTCTAGAATTTTCCACCAAAATCAATTATAACCCTACTTTCCGAATCGAGACACCTCTTAAAATTTATAACAAATCATTCGCTCATTTTTAACGGTTCAAAATTTGTAGACATATACTCAACTTATATATGTATAACATATCCAAAAATACAACGATCCAACGGTTTGGATTAAATATTATAACTCACACAATAAAGTCAGAATAACACCGATTTGATCTTTTAATACCTCCAATCCGACAAAATAAAACATCTCAAAGATTAATTCCTTCATTAATAACCACATAAATAAATCCATCATTTATATTCATATAAAATAAATATTTCCTTATCATATGAATCAATAATTAATTATTCACAAATAATATTACGAGAATCACATTTATGACAACCAGTGCTCCCCTGAGAAAGGGGGCTTTCAATAAGGATCTCTCATCTTCTTAGCCGCAATTAGGTGACCAAACCTCTCCTTAGCGTAACTTTCTAGACATTGCCAATAATGTTATCTAATAATATTATTCAAATAATATGAATTATTGATCCGATAATGGGAAATCTTGTGCGTTGACAATTATTGAAACAATAATAATATAAAATATCAACGCAACAATTATTGAATCAATAAAATAAAATATTGAATAAGAACTCACCGTGAAAATTATTGAGTAAAGCCTTCTTACGTAAGGATCAATAATTCAACAATCTTTATGCAATCTGGTAATGCTATTGTGCAACCACGCCAGACATTCGTATTTTTTAACCACCGGGTATTCCAATAGTATTAATTGGTAACAATTACGCCGTTATTTTTAAACAACTTATATTTGTCGTTTTCCTCATCCAATCGCTTTCCGTTATGGGGCCCACACATGGTGCGCTACGGCAGTATTTAATATTCCCGACATTTAATATTCCACGACCAAACGAATATTCCCAGACAAAAATGAATATTTTATAACCACTTTGCTTATTTTGAAATATTTGTGTATTTAACCCTTAACTATCCACATTAATCAAATCAACCCTTACTATTTCAAAATAATAAATAAAGGAAATTCCTTTTTATTTAAAAAAATTTCGGGGTCTTACATTATTAATTCATTCGACTCGAATTTCTTTCTTCGGACTTTACCATCCTTACGAGGTTATTAGCCTAAAGTTCGTCCCCCCTTACGTTTTATAACCTAATGCTCTGATACCAAGCTGTGACGCTAATGGTACTTTCAACCATAGCACCTCACAAGGGTACCTATAAAGTTGCCACCGACTTGCTCGGCATCCCCTACGGAAAGTCTGGCTTCGGTACATTCCCTTATAGGGACGTCACCAGCAAAAGACTCGGGGTTCTTCATGCATTGCGCTTATAGCTTTGATACCAACCTGTGACGCCCCCAAATCCGGATATCTTCCAACCCGACATATGGTGCTACACGGTAATCATAACTATACAATCATTCCATTGAAAACACAACATAAAGAATGTATTTACTATCTTCTTATTACAAATATAATAAAATCCTTTCTTAGGTTCATAAACTGATTACATCATTCGTTGTTCGTAAATATAATACATACAACCATACTAATCTAATACAAGATGGTTAACTATCCATCTTAGCCTTGCCCTTTTCTCTCTTAGCATTCTCAGTACGCTCAGCTTTAACTGCTATCATATAATTCACACAAGAAGTGAGTATAACAAGCTCAACAAGTCTTATAAAGAATAATATCAATACCACATTCGTCAATTATATGACAATCTTCTATAACTGAACAAATAGTCATGAAGCATTACGAAACATCAATACTCAACAATTTATAATCTCAATTCCCAAAGTATATAATAGTTTTGGAATTCTGAACCGGTCGAAAGACCATGAACAATATCATTCTGTTTTCATACTTGAAAAGGACATCACAACACTAAGGATGTACATCCGGCATTACTTACAAGCACTTCTAGGTGATCAGCCTATAGTACTCTATGTTGATCAACATTTATCCGTTAAATGTATTTACGTTTAAGTTTTGGAAAACTCACGTGCCCATCGAATAATCGATGAAAAATACTTTTGTTTGTTCATAGACAAACTTACATTTGAATCCGTACCAAATACTTGGCATAGGATAGCGTTATCATTTCTATATAGAAAGATATATATACAAATCAATCTATCTCATACGAATAGTCTAGCCGAGTTAAAACTAGCATTGATCCTTTCTTTAAAATCATTCATGCAACTCAGTACAATGAATCACAGAAAACTCGACTAACACGAAGGTTAGACAAGCGTTAAGAAAACTTGCCTTCAAGCATCTTCAAATAATTTATTCGACTGTTCTCAGCTTTACAGAATCTACATGATATATTCACATAGCACACTGTAATTAGCTACCAAACAATCAATCACATTGTTTCTACCAACTTCTTTCTCTTCTATGTCTTAATTGACTTCATTTCATTAATAAAGTCAATTCGACTTACTACCCTTCATCCCGACTTATTAACGATATTATGTTATTAACCAGACTCGATCATCATTGGTGAAGTAACAATGTCGATTACCGTTCACGGTTTATAAATTAACACTTCATGTTTTTCGTTACCATACTAACAACTCGCATTTAATTCCTAAGTTTATCACCATAAACACTAGTATATGTAACATAGGAATAGTTTTAGTATTCTTATTAAGTATATTAACTTAACTTATACAGGTCTTGAAACCTTGGAGTCCAAACCTAACTTGTCTAACAAATGCCACGCCTCTAAGCAAATGCGGGCGTGGCATCTATGCTTAACAATCGCATCATGCGCCAGCTGCCACTGATATCTAAATCCGGTTCGGTGACTGCGGCATGAAACTTCTTTATATTTAATGGCGCTTGTTGTTCGTGGCAGCACAATAAGCCTTTGTTCAGCCATGGCTGCAGACCTCAAAGACCAAAAAAAATTTTACATATAAAATTTTTAGTGAACTTCCCGGCTTCATAACTTCTTCGTTATAAGTTTGATTTGCTCCGTTCAAAAGCCTACAACTCATAAATTACATACTCTACGCGTTCATATAATAATTTTACATTTCCAAATTCGTTAACTCAAAATTCACTTCTAAGTTCATTATCGAGCGTTCGTTAAACGCTTTCGAGCTTTGAGTACTTGTTTTCTTCGTTTTAAGTCAGAATCCGACGATTCTTGAGCCCACGACTCTTATATACCCTATCTCACATGTTGACATCGAAAACCAACGTTTCTAAGTTTCACAAAAACTTTCGACTACTAATCTGTAATTCCTACATTTTCGATGTTTTAACGTCTAATTCTGTAAAATTCGCCAAAACATCGTTACTAGTGTTGTGTTCTATATGCCAAATCAAATGGAGCACTCCATTGATTTTATATATACATCCTAACCAAGCAAGATGCACATATCCTAATAGCGATGGTGTACAATTTGTCCATCAACAATCAAGTTCATAAATCAATATTTCCTATAATTTAAACTTACGTAAACCCTTACGATTTTCATTTACACATGACTTATAAAGGTTTTACATATTAAAATCCATCCTTATTCCTCCATAAGAGGCATGCTCCACCAATCTATGATTCTTTATAACAAAGAAATCAAAAGGAATGGAAAACTATTATTAATGGAATATTACCTTTCCGATCTTTGTGTTCTTACTAAAACTTCTAATGTTTTGCTTCAAAGTAGGATGATTACTTCATTCTAGCTATTTCTCTCTCTCAATATAAGTTGGAAAATCTTTAAAAAACCATCAAATGACCAACATAAGCTTCTCTTTTATAGATAACCAAATGGAGGGCTTTTTGGTCATTTCTTCCCACCTCCTTACTATTCACTACTTCATCACCAAGTAAAATACTTGGTGATCAAGTAGTTCACTTTACTTGGCCGCCAAGTGGCTGGCCCACATGCTCATGGGTCATCCCTATGGGTTGCCCTATGGATTTTACCCATTCGGTGACCCATCGGTTCGATCCACGGTTCAGTTTCTTGGATCGGGCTTTATTAAACATAACGTTGGGCCTTGACTTGGGCTTAAACACATAATTCATTGGGCTTGATTACTCAACTTCTTGGGCTTGATATAATCCAAATCCAATTCGATTATACTAAGTCCTAAACTCTAAGTCCATTACACCAATCGTATTCCACACGTATAATTCACGTATTCTCTTCGTATAATACTCGTACGATAATCGTATTATACTTCGTATTAAATCTTCATACTATACTCGTATACTAAATAGTATCACACTAGTATAACGTACGCATAATCATTATCATAATTCGTCTTACGAATCTCACTTCCTTCTCGAAAATCATTCTTTTCAACCCTTAAGTTTTAAGTCTGCAGAAGAAAACTTCGGTTGCCATAAATGAAATATTATTAAATATTCCATCTCGTCTTCATATTCTATCATTACGCGTTTCTCTGAATTTCAAACTTAATTCTCGAGCAGAAATGGATGAATAGTATTTTTACGAGAATTTCTTGAAAAACTTTTATTTTTCGTCTTGGAAATTCAAAACAATTAATTCTAGCACATAGCCAGAATACTAACCACATCTGCACATTCTAGGTCATATAACGACCTTCACATAGCTTACTCACATAATTAATCAATTAAATTCATTTAATTCACATAATCAAATAAAAATTTAATTCTCATATAAATTCGATTTTCTCGGGTGTTACAAGAAGCTTGGTTAAGGAGGTGGAATAGTAAGGTGGGACTTTTGACGAAAATACCCCCACTTTTCAAATTCTATAAATAAGAGAGAGATTACTTCATTTGTTATTTGTTCAAATCACCAACAACTAGAGCAATATATTGAGAGAGAGAAGGGAGAGCATTAACAAGGAATCAAAGAGAAAAGAAGCTAGTTAAGTCTTTTGTCAAGAACAAAACTTAAGAACGAGAAGAACGCAAGAGGTATAAACACTTAAATCATTTATGTTCCTTTTCTTTTCTATTTTGATTTAGTAGAGAAGTGAAATTAATGGTGTATGTATTATAAGGAGTCATAAGGATGGCTATTAGTGGACTAAAACATTAATAACCATGTATCAAGTGAAATCGTAATCAAATGATTAAGAACATAATGAAGAAAACATGAAAACTTAACGCATGTTATATTGATGGACAAGTTTAAAACCATCTTGCATAGGATTAGATGTTATATGCTTGGTTAGAATGATACATGTTTGAATAATTGAATGAATCCATTTTAAGCGGACTAAAAATCTCGTATAACGAAGTTATGGCAAAAATTCTAAGAAAATGCATTAATCGTTGAAATCATAGTTAACTAGGATTTTTGAACAAAAAATAAATGTTCATAACTAACCTAAAAAGTTAGGGTTTGTGACACCCCCAAATCCAGGTACTTCATTCCCATAAGATTTGGTGCTCACTATCCAAAACTATTACATCTAATTACCCATAATAAAGGATAAAGACATAATTTAAATAACTTAAACAATACTCTTCCCCATTAAAGGGTTACATCAACTTTAAACAATCCCAGGTAATCTATCCTTAAATTATTACATAAGTCTACAGAATACATCACAAAATAAATTAAGTTTTATAACATAATTCATTCAAATAAATTCTCATAGATCTTCAACACTTGGACATCTTGCCCTTTCCTTTGCTGGAAGATGGCTCATCGACTTTCTCGACTTTAGCTGCAGTGTTAATTGCAAGAGTGAGCAAAACAATTGCTCACTGATATAAAGAGTAATAATAATAACAACATGAGTTAGGGTTTTCTATTTTTGGATTCGTAGAACAAGTTCGAGTTTAGTATCTGAGGGTCTTAAGACCACGAACTACGTCCCCGGTAATTAGGTATTATTACCTCAACCTTAATAGTCATGTAGACTATACAGACCCTTCTTTACGTACTTCAGGGGATTAGCCCTTTGTACCATGTATTGTGTACAAACATCTAAACGTTACACGTACATAATCCCCTATGTTAGGGTTGTTCATCTTAGTTTGACTTTAGGGTTTCCGCACCAAATAAAGTTTAGCTCGGAACTAGCTTATCAGTGGTTCTAGAATTTTAGAACACTGTTCAATTATAGATTAGTCCAATCAATAATAGTTTGCTTGCTATTAGAAGATTCAACACAACAATATAGAATTAAACAAGGTTATTTAAATCAAAGATTGAATAAAAACAATAGAAATTTGAATAGACATGGTATATATGCAAAGTACAACATCCAAAAGAGTTAGGAAAAGCCCATTTGAAATAGTGTGTTAAATTAGTATATGCTTTGAATATCAATAACAAGAATAAGGAAAGTGAAATTCGCTCGATGTAACGAATTAGGTTACAAGAGCTTATACAACCATACATAAGATAGAATCAATAGGCTTGCTCAACTATAATATAGGATTTGCATAATGATAATTTAGGACTAGAAAGCTTTCTTGACAATAAAAAAATAACAGAATTATGGAACTTGCATTCATTATAAAGAGAATGAAGTTAGGGAACTTGCCTCGTCTGTAAGCTACACAAGTATAATAATGTTCGTCAATTACCCTACACATACAATTGAAATTGCAAAACCAATTAGTTGTATCAACATTAGCTTTATAGGTTCAACCCACCATTTAATCCATAACCTTAACATAATGTCTAATCACGTTGGTTCACCATTCATACGAACCTGAAATCTCACTATCGCCCACTATAAGTTTTATCATTCATCTCCAACTCTTGTAAACATCAATTTTTATTCATTTCATAACTTGTTAAATAACCATTTAAAATCTTCACATTTAGTATTATATGACATTACAAATCTGTTATTGTATGCCATGTTATCATTTAACATCTTTATCATGCATGTCAAACTATATTAGGTCCTTATATTATAGTCTACAATAGTCCACAAATAATCGGGAATTCCACCTATGCTTTCGAGGCGCAAATAGAAGTAATTACTATTTCTAACCTTAAACCCAAGACACGCATAACTGTAAACTTCGAAGGCCATACACAACACAATTGCTTGTGCGTTTACGCTTGTAATAATGCAGGTCAGACATGTACATGATAAATACCAGATAAGCTATGATTTATTACCCTATTACCTGACACACGCAAATTTCTCCTAATTCCAAAGAAATTCCCAAAACTTAACAACTAAAACTTTATAATAGCATCAATAAGCATGCCACTCACAATTCTAACCACATAAACATTATATATAATTAACTTTTAAGGATTAAACCCACATTTTTTCCAATTTCTTCACTTTTAGCGAATTTGATTACCATAACTTCGTTTCTTAATCAATTGACACGATTCAAATTACGTCGTTTATGTTTCTTGACGTATTAACACAATCTAACATAAATTTGCAAATTATATCAAGTATTGGACATCAAATTTTGGACTTACAGAAGCCATTTTCATGAACATACACTATTATTTACTTTTCTTCCTACAATCCAATTTTCACGTTTTTGATCATCGAATAACACTCATATATGATTATTAACAGATTATAACACCACACACACACACACACACACACACACACACACACACACACACACATATATATATATATATATATAAACGTGACTTAGCAATTTACAGAAAATAATCATTGGAAACTCAAAACATGAACATTAGGAGTAAAGTATACCTTTAGTTCTTGATGTAAAAAAGTTCTAGAAATTCTTCTCCTTCTTCTTAACAAAATCACAGAGATTTCTCTCTCAAACTACTGTGTTTTCTCTCTATGTTTTCCTTTCCTCTCCAAGCTCTCTTAACCTAGCCTTAGAAAACCTGCATAGATATAAACTGGCTAAACTGACTCCCAAGTACGTCAGGTAAATAAAAACAATACGCCTTATCAGTTATGTTATACCAAAGGCCATGTTTGGCTACACATAAATTCCCCCCCCCCCCCCTTTTTAATTTATTTGTATAACACTTATATTATAAAGTTACTTTTGTCACACATTTTAATTTAATTAATTTTAATAACTTATAATTATAATTATAATAATTATAATTTTATTATAATTATACTTATGATTAATAAATTATTATATATCTAATTTAATTATTAAATTAGACTAGAACATCATTTAATTTAATTTAATTATTTCATTAAATATTAAGCAATTCATTTAATTTAATTATTCATTAAATTAAATCTTTGAATAATAAAATTACCATTGTTTTAATTTTGTTAACATACACACTTAACTAAATTATTATTCAACAATTCCATAAATTATTTATTTCTCTCAATAAATAAATTTAATAAAAATATTTATTTAATTCAATAAATATTTAAATTAATTACAAAATTCCTCGATCGTTACATCATTCCCTCCTTAAAAGGATTATGTCCCCAGAATCACGACTCGATAAATTTATTCGTTACATTCTTCCCTCCTTAACATGATTCTGTCCCCAGAATCGCTATACAAGATTAAGCAAATAATTGAGGATAATTTCTCATCATAACATCTTCTAGTTCCCACGTAGCTTTTTCAGCATTGTGCTTTCTCTAGATTACCTTAACAGAAGGTATCACATTATTCCTTAGTACTTGATCTTTCCTGTCGATAATTTGAACAAGGACTTCTTCATATGATAAATCTTTCTCAAACTATAAGGGCTCATATTCTATAACATACTTATAATCAGGCTTATATGGCCTCAATACCGAGATATGGAAAATACTATGAATATGTTCTAATTCCGGAGGTAAAGCTACCTCGTACGCCAATTCACCAATTTGTCGAAGCACTTCAAAAGGTCCTATAAACCTAGGGCTTAATTTCCCCTTTTTGCCAAACTGAATTTTCGCCTTCCAGGAAGACACTTTCAAGAAAACAAAACTATCAAAATCAAATTCTTGATTTTATCGGTGTTGATCGGCATATTTCTTCTGTCTATCCTGTGTAGCTATCAATCTTGTCTGAATCGCCTTGATGATCTCAAAAGTTTGTTGTACCAACTCTAGACCCAATAGCTGTCGTTCACCTACCTCATCCCAGCATAACAGAGTTCTGATTTTCCTTCCATAACGCTTCGTAAGGCGGCATGCCAATACTCGTGTGATAACTATTATTATAGGCAAATTCAACCATTGGTAGATGGTCATCCCAATTTCCTTTGAAATCCATAATACATGGTCTTAGCATATCTTCTAGTGTCTGGATGGTACTCTCACTCTGTCCGTCGGTCTGCGGATGATACATTATGCTCATTCTTAACTGTGTTCCCAAGCACTCTTGTAGCCTTTTCCAGAAATTTGATGTGAAACGTGGATCTTTATCTGATACAATGGACACCGGTACACCGTGTCTTGAAACAATTTCCTTCACATACAATTTTGCCAACCAATCTAGGTTAAATCTAATCTTGATTGGCAAAAAGTGTTCTGACTTCATCAATCGATCGACAATCACCTAGATGGCGTCGTAACCTTGCTGAGTCGTTGGAAGACCTACCACAAAATCCATTGTGATATGCTCCCATTTCCATTCTGGTATCTCCAACGGTTGCAATAATCCTCTTGGCCTTTGATGCTCAGCTTTTAATTTTTGACACGTTAAGCATTTCGCCACACACTCAACCACATCCTTTTTCATATTCGGCCACCAAAAATGATGTCTAAGATCCTGGTACTTTTTTGTACTTCCAGGGTGAATTGAATATCTTGAGTTGTGAGCTTCACTTAGAATTTCCTCTTTAACTTTCGATACTAGCGGAGTCCAAATTCTCCCTTCGAATCAAAGTAACCCTTCCGAATCGATTTTATATTTGTTTTCCTCACCTTTAGATATTTTTCTTCTTATCTCTTCACAGTTCTCATCCTGAAGTTGTGCATTCTTCACCTTATCTATCAACGTTGAACCGTTTCCCATTTGGAATAATTTTTCGTCTGATTATGTCGGATATTTAATTTCCAACTCCATCTTAGCCATTTATGACACTAACTTCTCCTGAGCAGTCAACATCATTAACTTCTCCCATCCCTTCCTACTTAAAGCATCAGCAACAACATTCGCCTTTCCGGGATGATAGAAAATCTCGCAATCATAGTTTTTAATCAACTCCAACCATCTTTTCTGCCTCATATTCAAATCTTTCTATGCAAAGATATACTTCAGACTTTTATGGTTGGCCAATATCTCACACCTCTCTCCATAAAGATAATGTCTCCAAATCTTTAGAGCAAACACCACCGCAGCCAGTTGGCGGTGGTCATGAGTCGTAATCTCCAAATCTTTAGAGCAAAATATTAAGTCATGAGTCGGATACCCTTTCTCGTAATCTTTCAATTGACGTGATGCATACGCAATAACTGTGACACCCCCAAATCCGGGAACTTCATTCCCACCAGATTCGGTGTTCACTTGATAAAAACATTGTTGACTTATGTCACACTCCACTCTAAATGTTTTGATGATGACCATATTATTCCTCTAATCATGTTCTAAGAAATTTCAGGAAAAGAAATGGCATTACGTGAATATTGAGGAGGAAAATATAAAGTCTCGATCTTTGAAGGATGAAGGGCCTTTTTGAGTCCCAGGAATATATATAAGATCTTAGCATTAATTACTTTCCAATACAAGGCTTTAGGGCATATGCATTTCATATACACATAATTATATATCCAAAAATTAGCAATATACTAAATTTTGTATTAGGCTTATTTTCTATAATCATGGGATAACAGTAATTGGTTTACTGTGTGTTTCACGAATCAAGGAAACTACTTCCGATTAATAAAATAAGGTAACTTAATATAAATAATTTGTTAAATATATACCATGAATCATGCGTCATATAAATGCATTATTTTAGGGAAGGTATTAGACTATATTTAAACCACGTGTTTGACAAATCGATATGGTAATCTTTTTAGTTGTGTTGTTTTTAAAGGCTGCATAAGATAGAAATTGATTGCATGATATTAATCCGGTAGGTGACATATAGCAAATCTACATATGACAAGATGGGATAAAATCTTTTCTCTAACCACTATATTTTATACTGATCATGACAGTGTCCTACGTTAGTATACAACTGGAAAAGAGTCTTGATCATTGGAACAATATCTGGATGTTACTCTCAGATTACGTGATTTGTGAAATGTGTCCCAAACAGTCATATTACGAATTGGAAATTAAACAACGGTAGCTTATCATAGTTGGCTATAAAAGAGTTGTACCTAACGATAATAAAAGAATAAGAAATACATACTGAACTTGTATACATACAAAGTTACGAAAGTGTGTTTCTTCGGTTTACTGCTGATTACACTTGAAGGAGATATTGCTAAGGTGACATTGTAGAAAATACTATTGTAATAATTTTTATTCCATATCATTACATACTAGAGCCTTGAATTGGTTAGTGATATATTGCTTGATCATTAGACCTCTATTATGTATTTTACTTTGTCAAATACATCAATTTTTCTATAAATTGTGATCCGGACTGGATTATTGTATTATTACAATCAAGTGTGAAAGCAGATGTGCTTGAGGGTACATAGGTGCACAAGGAGCAAAGGTGCTCAAGTTGTTGGAACTGCATTGTAATTGGAAGAGTTTAATAAAAGTGAGTCTCCAATACTAGTTGGTATTGGATGTGGATTTGGCTACTATTATAGAGGGTAGTAGTTGAACCACGTAAAAATCTTGGTGTTTATGTGATTGCATTTTGTGCTATATTATTCTGTTAACAATCCAGCAGCCTGCATTCAATATCTATACATTGTGGAAAACGTTACATAAATTCAATACATTGTCCTAACATTTTTACTTATAAAGATATAGAATTCAGATTGCTGCATTGAATATCCAAGGGAATTTTTAGTTAAATAAAAATTGGACATAGTTTGTTCCTACACTTATTCAACCCCCCCCCCCCCCCTCTAAGTGTGCCTAGTAAAATTTCAAACATTCATGTCTAACTACCCAAGCATACTAAAATTTAATAATAAACCTTCCCATTAAAGGATTACATCAATAAGTTCAATAAAATCTCCCAGGTTATCTAACCTTTAAATACAAACATCATCCGCGAAAAATTAAATAACTACATCACAAGATATAAAATTAAGTTTGACAATATAAAAGTCAACAGGTTTACAAGTCTTCAATACTTGTTCATCTTCCCTTTCCCTTTATTGGTGGTAGGTTCATCGACATTTTCAACTTTAGCTGTAATATTTATATAAGCAAGAGTGAGCAAACAATGCTCACTTGAAATGACAATGAATAAAACATCATAACAACTTCCAAATGAATAGGCTCAATAGCACTGAATAATGTGCTTTATCAATAATAATCAGGAACAAAATTTGAAATATATATCTGAGGGTCAAAAGACCATGAACTATGTCCATAGTTCTAAGTATTCTTTCAACTTTAACTTTAACAGTCATAAGACTATAGGGACTCCTCGTACTTAGGGAGATCAGCCCTTAGTACAATGTATTGTGCACAAACATCTAAACACTTAAGCATAAATTATCCCCTGAAATAGGGTTGTTCATCTCAACATTTAGAATACAAGTCCACACCAAAGTAAGTTTGGTTTGGATAAGTTTCAAGGTAATTTAGAGTTTAACGAACATCAACTAAGGATTAGTTGAATAAGATGTAAAATAACAATGTGCTATGGAATAAGTCATAAATGAATCAACATTGTATATTAAGGACATGCTTTAGAAATAAACTAAAAGCATAAGCATTGAATAACATAACATACCTTGCTTGATCAATATTAAGCTAATGTTATAATTTTGTTTAGAATTGAGAATTGAGCATGCATAATAAATAGTAATTTGAACGATAAAACTTGTTCAACGTAAGTGTATCAGAATTAAGAAACTTACATATTCAGCACAAGTTAAAGATTAGAAAAACTTGCTCAATATCAAGAGGTAAGGTTTAGAATTAGAAAACTTACACAATCGTAACAATAGAGTTAGGGAACTTGCCTTTTGTGTAAGCTAAACCGTAATAATTCGATTAAAAATATCTTATACACATGTCATTATGACACAATTAGTTTCTATATACAAATAAGTATTTATTTCATGTATGGATTGGTTTTAATTACATAGTCAAGTTACATTAATAACGTAATAACAAAACTCATCAATTGTTAATTATATGCTCATTCTTAGTAATATAATACGAAAATCACATCTTAACAATCAAAATTTTTCACCTTATCCACAATTACAAAGTTTGTGTAATAAAAACAAACTTTTTGGCCATTCTCTTAACTTAAAGACCTTTGTGGCGACCCGGTTTACACTATGAACGGTACACATGACGTGGTGTCAAGGTCATGCATGACGAGATCTTGAGGCTTGAGTTGGTATTGCACATGAGGCTTAATGACTGCGACGCTAAGTTTAGCGCTGCGATGATAAATCACAGAAATGGGCATGAAGAACAGAAACGAAGCTAATCTTAATTTCTAGCACCCAATTTAACATGTATAACTTACAGGGATTTCACATAAACATAACTTAAGGTCTCTAGCATGTGTGTTTTTACCCACATAAATAACATAAACATCAAATTTAAAACCTTTCAATTCCATGTTTTATACAAAACTCCATTTTTTGACATTGTTAACAAAATTAACATTGTAATCACAATTAGACACCAAATTAATTCATTCAAACTACGTTCTCTTCATTTCTTACAGAATTAATATATTCAAGGATTAATTTATTTATTAGCTCACAATCAAATATCAATTTTGGTACTCCTACAAGCCATGCTCATACACATATTCACTGTAAAACTATTTTCTTTCTTTTTGAACGTAAATTAGCATACAATTCCTTGTCTAAATACAACTCTAACACCACTAATACATATAATCACAAGTTATCAGTTGAATATCAACAATTTTTTTTAAAAAAATTGAATTCACAGAACTTGGAAACTTAAAATTTTTTACCGTAAAACATATATACGTATATATAAATATATATATATATATATATATATATTAAGGTTATGTAAAAATACCTTCATTTGCTTGGATAATCTTGGATAAACTCAGAAAATTGCTTGGGAAATCTCAAAAATCTTCTCTCATTTCTCTCTCAACTCTCTCAAACTCTCTCTCTATTCTTTGTAATCTTCTTTCTTCCTTTCTTCTTAGGCTTAGGCCAAATGCTTTTTTATGTAAAATAAAACTCAAATCAACGCACACACCCAAACTTCTAAAACCGACGTTACAATAAATATAATAATAAGTTATCAGTTATAAATTTTAATATATATTATTTATATTTTATTTATTTTAGTTATTTTAATTAAAATTCAAAATTACAAAGCCACAAGGCTTTGTTTGGCAAAATTGTTAGTTCCCTGTAGGCACAAAATAGATCTAGAAGGGGGGGGGGGTTTAAATAGATCCTTTTCTTTTCAAATACTTTTCACTTTTATTTTGTATTGCTAATAAATTAGCATATCACAAACATAAGAATCTTTTCAAGCATACTGGAATAAGTAAAAGATCCCCTTCATTGATATATTCATAATCATACAGACATTGTTCTTAGAATTAGTTAAGTTGTAAGCAGTTAATACATACATAGCAGTTATAGCAGTTAAGTACATAATGTATATGACATAAAGTAAAAGACACAATGGATTTTAAGTGGTTCATAGACTCAAGCTCCTAATCCACTCTTCTGCTTTCAACTAGCAGGATTTCCACTAAGGAAGGGCAGCACCCTAAATCACTAAGATTCCTACAAGTCCAACAGCCTTGGGACTTTAGTTCACTAATGAACTCTTCAAGGCTAGCAGCCTTGAAACTCCTCTAGTTCCCTAGGAACACTTCAAGCCCAGCAGGCTTGAAACTTCTTTTTAGTCCCTCCAAACAAGGACCCCTCAAGCCCTAGCTTCTTATTATTGTAGTTGTTGTTGTTGTTGGTGGTGGTGCTGAGCTGCTAAGATGTCTTTAAGCTTGAACATCTTATGTACTTAGCAGCTTGGCGTAGTCCTCTTGGCATTCTGCTTGGAGTCTGAACTACATCTTCTTTGGTGCAGCTGATCTTTACTCTTTTCTGCTCATCTTCATCTGATGTCAGCTGTGCACCATCTCCATCTGGATTTACTAAGTCTTTGAGCCTTTGGTAGACTTCGTTTAGCACTTAGCAATTCCTGAACCCTTCTTGAATACTTTGCAGACATGATTCTACATTTGTTCTTTTTCAGCCTTTGGTTCATGGTGATCTGTAGAGTGACTTTCTTGATCTTCTTTGTACTTTGCCACTTTTTTAAATGCTATCATCTTGTCCATCTTGGCTCTCAGCTTAGCTGCCATCTTCAGTGGCATTCTTATCTTTATTGAGTGAAGCTCTAATTTGTTGAAGTACTTCTTCAAGGCTGCTTCACTTCCACCTATGTAGTCTCACTGTCACTAATACTTGTTCTTGTTGATCTCTGGTGGAACTCATAGAGTCAACAATAGCATTCCAATAACTCAATGATTCTGCAACTTAGCAATCATCAACAACTCTTGATCTTTAAAGCTCAGTTGATTTATACTCCTTACCAATCTTCCTGTTGGAAAGTAGCCGTTAAAAGCTTTTTAAATTTCTTCGCAAATCTCGAGTTATTTGGTGTAGACTGCAGATGTGACATGACATCTCCTTTTCAGACTTTCTGACACTGCAATCTACTATTTCACCTACCTTGTCAAAGATGTCACTTTGATGTCTTTGGCAGGTAGTCAACTTTATTTCCTCCTTCTGATTTCTTGATCAGAGGTTGTCCTTTTGCATTGATGCTCTTCAATAACCTCTGTTCGACCATCTATCCTCAGATTGAACCGTTGCCAATACTTTAATCTTCAGAGGACCAAACTCTATGATTCTGATGCTTTTCTTCTTGGACTTGATCGTAGTGTCTAGTTGAATGTTGCTCATCTATTGGTTGAGACAACACTACGATTGTGAGACCCCAAATTTTATGAATAAAGATTTAAATTTCTCGAAATATTTTTTTAATATTATGGTATGGATTTGATATAATGTTATAGTTGTGGGTAGTATTTATAAATTTTGCAAATTATGCAAGTTGTTATATTATATTTGATTGGTCGGAGAATAATCTTTGTGTCGGGGAATATTCGTACGACGGCAAAATCATTGGTGGACCCCACAACGGAATTATTGTCGGATTGAGAAAATGACAAAAATATTTTTATGAAAATAACAGCAGAAGTTTACCATTAATACTGTTGAACTACTCGGTAGTAAAAGTACAGTAATACGCGTGGTTGCATAGTAGCACACGGTATTGATTATTGATGCTTATGTGATAAGTCACTCAGTTTTGTTTTATTGATATTATTAATGTAATAAAATAGAAAGGCTTTTTATATAAAACAGAATACTTTTATAAAGTTATTCTATAAATAGAATATATTATATTCTATTATGGTGTTTTGCATAGTAAAATCTTTTTATATAAAACAAAATACTTTTATAAAGTTATTCTATAAATATAATATATTATATTTTATTATGCATAGTGTTGCATAGTGTCTGCATAGTGTTTTGCATAGTAAAATCTTTTTATATAAAACATAATACTTTTATAAAGTTATTCATTTTATTAGATTATAAATAGAATATATTATATTTTATTTAAAAAAAATTTCTTTAAATCTGGAATTTGTCCGATTAAAAGTAAATCAATCTGGACCGTTCATGAATTAGTTACTATGCAGTCTATTCTTCTATAAATAGAAGCTCATTCCTTCATTATTTCTTACGAATTCAATTTGAAACTCTAGAGAGAAAACTATAGAGAAATTCTTCTTCTATAATCTTGAGCGTATTTCTTTGGAGTTTAAGAAAGCTTTGAGCGTAGTGCAAGTTTTCTTCGAGTATATCCTCGCTCTACCTGTCGGAGTACTCTTCTTTCAAAGGTAAGGGATATTATTTGTTGTACTCGTAAGGAGTATTATTTCTTTCGTATTCATGAAGAGAACTTCTCTTATTCCATTCTTTATTATTCTGTTGGAATAACTTGTATACGCGGACTACCCTATACTTGGTGAGATTCTTCTGTTATTCCATTCTTTATTATTATGTTGGAATAACCTGTCTATGCGAAATACCGCATACATGGTGAAATTCTTCTGTTATTCCATTCTTTATTATTATGTTGGAATAACCTGTCTATTCGAAGTACCGCATACATGGTGAAATTCTTCTGTTATTCCATTCTTTATTACTATGTTGGAATAACATATCTATGTGAAGTACCGCATACATGGTGAAATTCTTCTGTTATTCCATTCTTTATTATTCTATTGGAACATCCTGTCTGTGCGTTTATGCATGACACAGTTACATTATTTATTATTCATTGGAACATCCTGCAGCGGTGCGAAATTTCTCGCCTAACTTTGGTTCCATTATTTATTATTCTTTGGAATATCCTCATGCATGCATTTCTACGCCGGTCGAGTTCGGTTATTTATTATTACATTAGAATAACTTTGTCATGCAAAGTACCGCATGCATGATGATTTTCTCGTTGTTATTCCATTCTTTATTATTCATTTGGAACATCCCGCTTGTCGCAATTTAAATGCGACTGGTTCCGTTATTTATTATTCTGTTGGAATAACTTTATACATCTGACGTCTCGCATGCATGGTGATTTCATTGTTATTCCATTCTTTATTATTCGGTTGGAATATCCCGTCGATGCTTATTACGCTGACTGGTTCTCATTATTTATTATTACATTGGAATAACATGTCTATCTGGGTACCGCATGCATGGTGATTTCGTTGTTATTCCATTCTTTATTATTACATTGGAACATCCTATCGGTGCAATTTACTTTGACATGGTTTAGATTATTTATTATTTTGTTGGAATAACCTGTCTATGCGACGTACCACATGCATGGTGTTCTGTTGTTATTCCATTTTTATTATTCTGTTGGAATATCCTGTCTATGCAACGTACCGCATGTATGGTGATTTCTGTTGTTATTTCATTCTTTATTATTCTGCTGGAATATCTTGTCAGTGCGTATTACGCTTGACCTGGTTCTGTTATTTATTATTCTGTTGAAATAACATGTCTATGTGAATTACCGTATGCATGGTGATTTCTGTTGTTATTACATTCTTTATTATTCTGTTGGAACATCCTGTCTGTGTGTTTACGCATGACCTGGTTCGGTTATTTATTATTCTGTTGGAACATCTTGTCGGTCGCAATTTCACTTTGACACGTTCCATTATTTATTATTCTCTTGGAATATCACATGCATGCATTTCTGCCGGACTGGTTCGGTTATTTATTATTCTGTTGGAATAACTTTGTCTATGCAAAAGTACCGCATGCATGGTGTTTTCATTGTTATTCAATTCTTTATTATTACATTTGGAACATCCATCGCTTCTGCGTAATTTCATCGATCCGGTTCCGTTATTTATTATTTTGTTGGAATAACTTTATCTACGACGTCTGCATGCATGGTGATTTCTATTGTTATTCCATTCTTTATTATTTTGTTGGAATATCCATCGGGTTGCTTATTACGCTGACCGTTCCGTTATTTATTATTACATTTGGAATAACATATCTATCTGGCAATCGTATGCATGGTGATTTACATTGTTATTCCATTCTTTATTATTCTGTTGGAACATCCCGTCGGTCGCAAATTTTGCACGACTTCGGTTTCGTTATTTATTATTCATTGGAATAACTTTTATCATCTGACGTATCGCATGCATGGTGATCTGTTGTTATTCCATTCTTTATTATTCTGTTGGAATATCCTGTCTATGCGACGTACCGCATGTATGGTGATTTCTGTTGTTATTACATTCATTATTATTCTGTTGGAATAACCTGTCTATGCAAAGTACCGCATACATGGTGATTTCTGTTGTTATTCAATTCTTTATTATTCTGTTGGAACATCCTGTCGGTGCGAATTTCATCTGACCTGGTTCCGTTATTTATTATTTTGTTGGAATAACCTGTCTATGCGACGTACCGCATACATGGTGATTTCTTTTGTTATTCCATTCTTTATTATTTTGTTGGAATATCCTGTCGGTGCTTATTACGCCTGACCTGGTTCCGTTATTTATTATTCTATTGGAATAACATGTCTGTGCGAATTACCGCATGCATGGTGATTTCTGTTGTTATTCCATTCTTTATTATTACATTGGAACATCCCGCTTCGGTGCAATTTACTTTGACACGGTTCTGTTATTTATTATTCTGTTGGAATAACCTGTCTATGCGACATACCGCATGCATGGTGATTTATGTTATTATTCCATTCTTTATTATTTTGTTGGAATATCACTTGCCGGTGCGTATTCGCTGACACAGTTTCGATTATTTATTATTACATTGGAATAACTTTATACATCTGCAAGTACCGCATGCATGGTGATTTCTTTTGTTATTCCATTCTTTATTATACTCAGTTGGTTAAAATTTTAACTTCTATATTCCATGAAATTAGTGGAATATCCTTGATATTTGTGCTTCATTCAGTATCTTTTCATGGAAATATTCTTCTGGGCATTTATATAATCTCATGTTCAAGTCACATACTTGAAACTATATAATTTGTATCACTATTCTAAGGAATTTTATTATGTTAACATTTATATAACGCAATAAATAAAACCATAATAAAATCATTCATTTATTCAATCAAATATAATATCAAAATATTAAGCAATAATATCAAATAATTGGCCTCTAGGGCATAAACTCTAACAAAATCTACACAGTTTGATGTTTATGTGTTCTAAAGGCATAGATCTGTAGTTAATCTACCATACTACAACATGAATATAACAACAAACTCATATCATAAAACACCTGCAAGATCAGAGACTACAAATATGTTGTTAGACGCTTCTGGGCAGTTTCTGGATTACCTAGAATTGCCCAGTCATGCTCGGTTAACCGAGTTTGACCAACAATAACATGAAATCTACATATCATCTGACCCTAGTTCTAGTTCTAGATTAAATATATCATAACATACTACAAGTTTAAATATTTAAACAACATAAATGATAACCAAATAAAGTTCTATGTGGTCTGACATTCGGTTGTCAAACCACTTTTAAAAATTTCCCAGATTTTGTAAAAACTTAAATTCAAGCATATAAATGTTATGGATCCACTATTTAGCAACCCAGATCATTAAAAGACACCCTCTAACACATATATAACTAATCATTAACAACATCTAACATCATATCATAAGATTTTAAAGATTAGGGTATATACTTCCTTTTTATCTTTGATCCTTGAATTTGACTTCTGATCTGCTATAAGTGATAGTGGGGCTTGATTAGGGACTGGTCCAACTCTATAATTCAACGGTTTGGAGTTGAGAGAGTTTTGGTTGAGTGTTGTGATCAAATGAGGCTTGAATATGACATTCTCTCTCTCTCATAATCTATATATAATATAGTGTAATGCTATAGCTAATCAGATTTTGAATGATTAAAGCTTGCTTACTACTAGAACACATGGCTAGCTAGAGTTGGTCACCAACTCTTTATTAGGGTTAGATCTACACTACACCTCATTAAAATAATAAAAAGGGCAATTATGTCATTTGGCTTTTACTTTTTATGACAAGGTTGTCAATTCATTTCTAACCCTTAGGGTTTAACCCTAAGGTTTCCTAAGCTCTAAATATAGGATTGTGTATTAAGGGCAAAAATGGAAATCCTAGCTTCTAAAAAGGTGAATTAGGGTTCCTTAATTAAATTTAGTTTCCTAATCACTTAGGACTTATAAATTAGGCTTTATAATGTACTAATCACCATAAGCTTGCTAAATTAATAATTAGGGTTTATAAATTAGCAATTAGGGTTTTGATTTGGTAATTAGGGTTTTTAAATATTAATTAGGGTTTACCTAATTAACATTAAATGTAATAATGGTCATTAATTGCATAACACATAGCTTAACAAATCTTACAGTCATAGTTGACTTTTGTACTATAGTTTATCAGTAATGCTAGGGTTTTGTACTGTTTTACTGTAACTGTTCCATAAATTAACATTACACACATATCAGGCATGTTTATATTACTGAAATATAAATAATATAATATTATTATTCTCATACCTTATTCAAAATCCAGACTTAGGGTTTTGAATTCATATCTGACATAACCTTCATACATACCATTATTAATTAAGTTAAAATAATTAACTTAACTAATATAATAAAATACATATCATAATAATCATATCATATATACAATAATCATATTTTCATGGAAAATAAATAATAAATATTTTATTACAAAATTAATTTATTATAAAAATATAATCTAAAATGATCAATAATTCTTAAAAAGAATTTATTTACAATTAATCATGTAATAAATAATTTTATTTATCACATACATACATATACTTTACTTTGCACATATTCCCACCTTTATATATATATATATAAAAATTTATTCACAAAATTTCTTATTGAAAATATTGGGTTATTACATCCACCCTCCCTTATAAGGATTCCGTCCCTGGAATCACCGCTTTAAAACCCATAGACACTATGACAAATAGCATGCATAGTCATTTTAAGTATATCTCGATCAGATTCGATCGAACTGATCTTTCACTACTCAACATAAAGCTTGTCTATCTAATTATACAGAAATTTGATTTCTAACAGAACTCAAATTTCTCCTTCAAAATTTCTTTATAACATAATTTAATTATATTTAAGAAAAATCATATATACGAAAATACAATTCATACGAATAATACCTGAAGTTCCATCCCCGGCTGTTACGGTATCCTGAACCGTCATATTAAAAACTCTTGCGGTTGATTTCATCGAAGTTGGTCCCGTTATCGTCATTGTTCCACTGCCTTTCCCCGCATTCACGCTTCCTATATCCATTCTCCTTTTTGGATAGTCCAGAACCTTATGCTCCATGGATCCACACAGAAAACACCCATTGCTCATTCTAGGATTGGGGCAGTTAGGAGAGATATGTCCCTCTCGCCCACACTTGTAGCACACAAACTTGCCTTTAAGACACCCCAACCTGTGACGCCCCCAAATTCGGGTACTTGAAACCCGAACTCGGTGCTTAACGATACCATTTCTATGAGCGGAATAATAATAATTTTGTCATAAATATCAAACTTAATTTACATATCAGAGTTGTCTAAATCCCAGGTACGCGACCTTAAAACATTTCATTACATGATAGATAATAGATATCATCATCTTATTTAAGTCTAGCTATTACATAAGGTAACACGAACTTATTCTTACAGCTTTCCTTTCCCTTTGTTCCTGGTAGAGCCCTCTGGTTGGTCATATTTAACTGAAAATATTTAATTTAAGCAAGACTGAGCATTTAAGTGCCCAGCAAGTAATAACAATTATAAATATTAGCTGAAAGGATTAAATGTTTTTTTATACTACCCTTCTACAATAAATAAAAAGTTATAAAGTAATCTGAACCGATAATAATAACATAACAACTCTCTATCAAATTTTTGAAACTACGTACTGATTATAAATAGGGTTAATGTGACATAATATGAACAATGTTTTTAATTTTCAAATAAGTTTAGCTGAACTTCATCCACAAATCGTATAACTTACTGCACGGGATCGGCTGCTATTATGCCTGTGTATTGATTAATACTACATGCAAGAATGATATTATCGTTCACTCTGTCCGCCTTGGGCGCATAAAAGTTTTCCCATGTTCGGAATGTTCATACTTAGTCGAAAATCTGAACCAAAACAATTTGATTGGATACAAAAAAGTTTTATCATATTCAACAATATATCTAAATCAGTGTCTAGCTGGTCAAATAGCTTAGATGACTTTAACTTATTGTATACATCTTTGGTGATATATATATATATATATATATATATATATATATATATATCAACATGTGAGTAAATGTAATGATTATCCAAGTGGGGACACTTGAATAACAATAGTTAAAAATTAACGAACAGAATATATATCTGAATTACTATATAGTACCATGTTGATAATCAATGCTCGGATATAACATATATAACAATGGGGTTAATAATCTAGTACAATAATAATATAATTCTGAAACTTTCTTACTCATGTCCATTGCATAAAGAAAATTCAAAGGTAGGATACTTGCCTGGTTTGCTGCTTATAATACGCAACTTAGTTCTTATCTTTTGTATAACAACCTATTAGTAATAAGATCATTTTACTGATTAGAATAACATATCGTAACACATAATACTGCTTATTGCAGTCAGTACATAACCTAATCATATTGTCATAAATATTCAAAAGTCATTGAATCACAAATAAACACTTATACAGTCAAACTATATAGGTTCTGATCAATTTTGGTAACATTTCAGTGTACCGACTACTTTATCGGGTAATTATCCAGTTTATTTGTTAATAAAACTCTAATCTATATCTTAAATATTATTCTGGATAATTTAAATATCAATCGTATTATTTTTCCATGACTTATAATAAGTTCAATTTAATTATTATAATTTATCATAATTTTTTAAACTCTAGAATCATAAATAAATGATTTAAATATTAAATAATTCTATTATCATTAATATTTAATTAATATCCAAATATTAATGAAACCATTAAAGTAATTTATAATAACTCAAAATATATTTAAAGTATTAATACTACCCTTAAATGATTTTTAAAACATTAAAAAACATTTTAATTAATTACCATTAATATTTAAATATTAAGGTATTATTTATCAAAATATTAAAAGTCATTAATTATAATTTAAAATATTTTTAATTCATTTATATCCTTGTTAAATGATTTTTAAATCAATAAAACCATTTTTAAACTATTTATTTAATATTATTATTATATACATCTAACATCATTAATATTAAAAATTAATGAAATTTATCTCAAAATATTAAAAGTTATATTTTATAACTTAGAATATCTTTAAACTCTTTATTTTCATTTAAAATGAATTTTTATAATATTAAAATCATTTTTAAACAAATTTGTTTAATATAATTATTAAATAAATCTAATATCATTAATATTAAATAATTAATGAAATTTACATTAAAATTGTAAGACCCTAACTTTTATGAATAAAAATGTATTTTCGATAAATATCATTTTTGAATATTATGGAATAAATTTGATATAATGTTATAGTTGTGGATAATATTTATAAATTTTACAAAATACGCAAGTTGTTATATAATATTCGATTGGTTGGGAATATTCGCTTTTAAGCAGGGGAATATTCGATGACGACTACTCAATCATTAGTGGACTCCACAAAGGAATTATTGTTTATGAATAAAACGACAAAAATATTTTTATGAAAATAACGGTAGGAAGTTTTACTGAATTATCTTGTTGAACTACTTTCGGTAGTAAAAGAAATGAATATGTCTGGCGTGGTTCCATAAGTAGCACTGCAGTATTGATTATTAATGCTTACGTGAGAAGTCACTCAGTTTTGTTTCAGTAATTGTTGCATAGTATCTCACGTTATTTGATTCAATTATTGTTGATATTTTATATATTATTAAATCAATAATTGAGATGACAGAGTTATTAATATTATTATTTGCAATATTAACGATGTCTAGAAGTTCTGCCAAGGAGAGGTTTGGTCACCTATTTGTGCGCCAATAGGGAGAAATCCTTATTGGAAAGCCCCCTCTTTCCTGGGAACGACCTGGTCGATTAATATTATGAATTATAATAATGATGATAAATGTTGTTAAAAATATTGAAGGAATTTTATGAAGTATTTGTTGTAAACTTTTACTTATTATTTGGACCCCCATTTGCCCATTTTTCAAAATAATCGGTAGAGTATATATATATATATATATATATATATATATATATATATATATACACACATATATATATGAAAGGGACTTGTGGGGGTAGAATTGGAAAATGTGTGTGTGTGTACCGTGTGTGTAGGAGTGTGTGTAAGTTGAATTAATGGTGGGAAAGTGTTTTGATGATAGTGTGTGTGTGGATGGTTTTGTTAAAACCATGTGTTATATTTTTGTTTTACTCAATAATGGCTTTGAAATTCAAGCACCAATTATTGCAAAGGACATCCGTGATTTATAAAATTATTGCGTCCGTGATATTTTCTAAACATTTCTTTAGAGTTTTAAGAAGCTTTGAGCGTAGTGCTAACTTTCTTAAAGAATATCCTCGCCCTACCAGTCGGAATACTCTTCTTTTACGGTAAGGGGTATTTTTTTTTCATATTCATGAAGAGAACTTTGGTTATTCCATTCGTTATTATTCTGTTGGAACATCATGTCTGTGCGTTTTACGCCGGACCTGGTTTCATCTTTATTATTCTGTTGGATATATCACATGCATGCGTTTCTGTGGGACTGATTCCGTTATTTATTATTACGTTGGAATAACTTTTGTCATGCGAAGTATCGCATGCATGGTGATTTCATTGTTATTCCATTCTTTATTATTACATTGGAATATCCGATTCGGTCGTATATTCGCCTAACTTTGGTTCCGTTATTTATTATTCTATTGGAATAACCTGTCTATGCGAAGTACCGCATGCATGGTGATTTCTTTTGTTATTCCATTCTTTATTATACTCAGTTGGTTAAAGTTTTTACTTCTATACTCCATGAAATTAGTGAAATATCCCTTATATTTGCGCTCCATCCAGTATCTTTTCATGGAAATATTCTTCTGAGCATTCTTGAATTTTACTTTACAAAGAAGTTTCATGTTGACAATTTGGACGTTATTAGTTCCTGAATAAATTAATTCTTGAACTTGTTTTATTGAATTCTTATATCATTGTCATCATCCTCATATTTATATTTTGTTGAAAGTCATCTGTGGCCTGTAGTGCATAGATGGACTTGGTATGATTATGACCAAGGATTATTCTTGTAATCATGGTAGTAATATTACAAATGATGTGGTAAAAGTCCACATTGGCCCGTAGTGCATTGATGGACAGTTGTTGGCATGATCATGACCATTGATGAATACACAAATATCCTTGGCCCGTAGTGCATGGATAAATTGTGGTTGTAATACTAATGAATATCCTTGGCCGTAGTGCAGGGATGATATGGATTATTTATTAAGCTGAGTCCCAGCGATAAAAGTGATGAAAACTTTTTAAATCATAAAAGATAGTAGATTTTATTCTCTACTTGACTCTTTTAATGGATTGCATGTTCCGCTGCACTTAAACTTGATGTCTATTGTATTTTATCAGTTTAACACTGTTGAGGACTAATGATATTTTATTCTGCATTATCTTAGTCATAATATTTCTTACTGGACTAGTTGAGCTCACCCTTTCTTTCACTGTTCTCTTGAAATGAATGAGAATGTAGCGGACTACTAGTCGGGGAGCGTAAGTGATGGTCCGAGATGGTGTCTTAGTAGTCCTCACTATTACATTAAATAGTGTGATAATAAATGTAATGAGGACTAAATTGAGCGTGGATATTGCTCAGATGACAATATTTGTATTAAAACTCACAAAGCATGTATTTTGCCAGTATATTACACGACTGTTGTATAATTAAGTTGTATTTGAATTTTGTACCATGTATTTGGCGACTCAAGATAGGTGATGTATACCTATTTTGGGGGGGTCACAAAAATATTGAAAGTTATATTTTATAACTTAAAATATTATTAAATACCTTATTATTATTTAAAATGATTTTTAATATAATAAAATCATTTTTAGTCAATTTATTTAATGCATTTATTAAATAAATTAAATATCAATAATATTCAAATAATTACTAATATTTATGGAAAATATGTCAAATTATTAAAAGTTAATTTTTATAACTTCAATTAATTTTGAAAACTGATTTGTAATTTTTAGAATTTATTTACTATTTTTAAATGATTTTTGGAAATTTAATTAATTAAAATTAATAAGTCTGTTGCTATATCTTTTAGCGAAAGAAACCGTCGCCTAAAGTGTTCTTGAGCACCAAGAACATTCATAGACAGTTATCAAGCAGCCATGTTTGACCAAGTGTAATTTTTAATATATGATGTTTCTGGGAAAGCTTAGGGTCAAATATTGAAGTATATATGTAATACTACAAGTACATAACAAATTCTGGTTCATCTCATAACATACAAGCAAGATCTAAGGCTCAGAAGATGTTGTCAAAGTTGTTCTTCATTTTCTTGGTTACCCAAAAATGAAGAACAGTTCGTGAGGCCTACTTTGGGCTTCCACTACTCGTTTTATGTGTATTGTTTTTGTGATTTAAAGGTTCTAGTGTGTAGCCAACATGTAAGGGAAGAGATCTATTACATAAAAATAGTATAACAACAACAGAATCAACAGATATGGTCCGGTCAAAGCATGTCATAAAACACGTTCATACGTTTTCTGGGTTACCCAGAAAACAGAAATCGTGATCATCTTACCTGGTTTGACCGTCCACTAAATCTACATAGTTTGATGTTTATGTTTTTACAAGGCATACAGTTAATCTACCATACTACAACATGAATATAACAACAAACTCATATCACAAAACACCTGCAAGATCAGAGACTACAAATACGTTGTCAGATGCTTCTGGGCAGTTTCTGGGTTACCCAGAATTTCCCAGTCATGCTCGGTCAACCGAGTTTGACTAACAATAACATGAAATCTACATATCATCTGACCCTAGTTCCAGTTCTAGATTAAAGATATCATAACATACTACAAGTTTAAACATTTAAACAACAAAAATGATAACCAGATAAAGATCTATGTGGTCTGACATTCGGTTGTCAGACCACTTTTGAAAATTTCCCAGATTTTATAAAAACTTAAATTCGAGCATATAAATGTTAGCAACCCAGATCATTAAAAGACACCCTCTAACACATATCTAACTAATCATTAACAACATATAACATCAGATCATAACATTTTAAAGATTAGGGTTTATACCTACTTTTTAGCTTTTATCCTTGAATCTGACCTCTGATCTGCTATAAGTGATAGTGGGGCTTGATTAGGGACTGGTCCAACTCTATAATTCGAAGGTTTGGAGTTAATAGAGTTTTGGTTGAGTGTTGTGATCAAATTTGGCTTGAATATGACATTCTCTCTCTCATAATCTATATATAATATGGTGTAATGTTGTAGCTGATCAGATTTTGAATGATTAAAGCTTACTACTAGATGGTTAGCTAGAGTTGGTCACCAACTCCATTAGGGTTAGATCTACACTCCACCTCATTAAAATAATAAAAAGGGCAATTATGTCATTTAGCTTTTACTTTTTGTGGCAAGGTTGTCAATTCATTAACCCTTAGGGTTTAACCCTAAGGTTTCCTAAGTTCTAAATCTAAGATTTCTCCAAGATTGCCATTGCGTTGACAAATTTGACGAGGAAATCTGTAAAGTTTGTTTGGACGGAGAAATGTGAAGGAAGTTTTTAGGAATTGAAAAAGAAGCTAAGTATGGCACCTGTGTTGTCATTACCGAGATAATCTGAGAAATTTTGTGGTGTCAAATGATGCTTCACACAAGGGATTAGGATGTGTCCTTATGCAGAATGGAAAAGTCATCGCGTATGCATCAAGGCAGTTGAAGGACTACGAAAAAGGGTATCCAACTCATGATTTAGAGTTGGCGGCAGTTGTGTTCGCACTAAAGATATGGAGATACTAAAAGGGTGAATTAGGGTTCCTTAATTAAATTAAGTTTCCTAATCACTTAGGACTTATAAATTAGGCTTTATAATCTAATAATCACCATAAGCTAGCTAAATTAATAATTAGGGTTGATAACTTAGCAATTAGGGTTTTGATTTAGTAATTAGGGTTTCTAAATATTAATTAGGATTTACCTAATTAACATTAAACATAATAATGGTCATTAATTACAAAATATCAGGCATGTTTATATTACTGAAATATAAATATGTGACGCCCCCAAAATAGGTATACATCACCCATTTTGAGTCGCCAAAAACATGGTACAGAAACAACTACAACTTTATTGATACAATTGTCGTGCAAAATACGACAACACATAAACTGTGAGTTTAAATTTAAATATTGTCTTCTAGACAATATTCACACTCAAATAAGTCCTCATTATAATTATTGATATACTATTTTACAAAATTGGTGAGGACTTCTAAAACAACTTTCTAGAACCATCATTCCATACCCCGACTAGAACTCGCTACGTTCTCGTCTCCTGAGAAGATAATGGAACAAAAAGGAAAAGGGTGAGCTCAACTAGCCCAGTAAAGAATATTATGACTAAGATAATATAGAACAAATTATCGTTAGTCTTCAATAGGGAAGAATCTGATAAAATATAATAGATAACAAGTTTCAGATCAATATTCGCAGCGAAAATAACAATTCATAGAAGAGTTACGTAGAGAATGAAATCTATTATAATCTATGAATTTAAAAGTCCATCATCAATATTTTATCCCTGTAACATCAATCAATATTCATCTTGAATCAAATATTCATCTTTGCACTCTGAGCCAAATATATTCATCGATTTAGTCATGTTCATCTCAACACCTGTTCATCTTTGCACTACGGGCCAAAGATATTCATCAAAAAATCATTAATCTTTGCACTACAGGCCAAAGATATTCAGTAATATCATTATTTAGGACTGAGGATGATGAAAATATTTATAAAGAAATGAATCTAGTGAAACAAAAGAACAAATTTTAAGGATTCGTACTTCAAGCAATCCAAGTTCAAAAATACTTCATAAATAATCATAGTGGAGTAAAATTCAAGAATGAAGACCAAAACATGGATACAATCAAAGCTAGTATCGATAATAGATATTTTGGACAAAAAATGAAAAATTAATTTTTTTTGTGAATAGTGCCTTAGTATTCGTAAATAGTCTTAGTATCGTGAATAGTGCCATATATCGTGAATAGTAACCCCGACACTAAAAGACAAAGAATTTCACAAGAAAAATATTACCAATATTTGGCGTAATGATATTGAAAGAAATAATATCATTTTAAAAAAAATAATATCCTTTACCTCGAAAAGAGCGATTTACATTTGGAATCTTTGGATATAATCTTTGAAGGAACTTGCAAGTATAGCAACACTCAAAGTATCAAAATACTCACAAAAATACGCTCGATAATATAGAGAAAAAGATTTGAGTTTAAATGTGATTTTCAATTCTAACCTAAGCACCCTATTTATAGGAAAATGCTTAGAACACCAACGTAGAAAATTTAATAAAATATTATTATTTTTTAAAATTTACTACGCTCACTTTTGAAGATCTGAATTCAGCAACCAGTGGGGCCCACAATAATGATAAAATAAAAAAAAACGTTTTTGTTAATAAAAATAATTAAAACTTCAAAAATTAATTATTCCGGAACTTCAATACCTCATAATAAATAGCCCTTTTATCAGAAAAATTCAAATCTTATGTCCATTCCATAGGAAATTCAATTCTCTACAACTTTGTAAGTTTAAGTTTTTTCCAAATTCGAAGCAGAAGTTGACCGAAATCCCCAAACGGACGATTTTATAGGCTATAATCAAATTTCAGTCAAGAAATGGGCCCACAAATATGTTTAACATGTTTTAAACAATTTTTGTAACAAAAATACTCTTCCTCCTCATTTATTCATATATCACACATTCATTGTAAAATATCACCATTATTATATTATTATAATATAATAATATAGTTAAATGAATTATTTTATCAGAAAAGATAAAATATCAATTTTCAACAATTGTCACATTAAAAATTTTCTCCATCTATATCCACATAAAATGAATATTTTCCTTATCATATAAATCAATAATTAATTATTCACAAATAATATTACGAATCACAATCTTGTGACCCGGTAGTTCCGGAGAAGAGGGGCTTTCGATAAGGATTTCTCTTTATTGGCGGCGCAATTAGGTGACCAAACCTCTCCTTAGATGTAACTTTCTAGACATTGCCAATAATGCTATCTAATAATATTATTCAAATAATATGAATTATTGATCTCATAATGAAAAATCTTGTGTGTGTGATGATTATTGAAACAACAATAATATAAAATATCAACGTAGCAATTATTGAATCAATAAAATAAAATATTGAGCGAGTAATTACTATAACAATTATTGAGTAGTGCCTTCTTACGTAAGAATCAATAATTGGTGCAATCTGGTAATAATAATGTGTGTTTTTTTGTTTTAACCACCGGGTATTCCAACGATATTAATTGATATAACTACTACCGTTATTTATAAATAACTTATACCTGTCGTTTTTTTCATCCAATCGCTTTCCGTTATGGGGCCTACACAAGGCTGCGTCGTCGTACGAATATTCTCCGACAGTAAGAATATTCCACGAACAAATGAATATTTCCCGAAAACAATGAATATTTTATAACCACTTGCTTATTTGAAATATTTGCGCATTTTACCAATAACAAACCACATTAATCAAATCAACCCTTACTATTTCAAAATAATAAATAGAGGAATTTCAATTTCATTTAATAATAAGTTGGGGTCTTACAACCTCCCCTCCTTCTGAAATTTCGTCCTCGAAATTGATGTACGTACCTTGTGTTTCGAAAAGGTGAGGATACCTCGCTTTCATTTCTGTTTCCAACTCCCAGGATTCTCTATAGCATGGTTCCTCCACAAAACTTTGACTTGTGGTATGACCTTTGTGCGTAGGACATGCTCCTTCCTATCCAAGATCTTAACAGGTACCTCTTCGTATGTTAAGTCTTGACTATCTCGTCCGGTTCTAACTTCGATAACGTGGTTGGGTCTTTCACATATTCTGAAGCACGAGATATGTGAAAAAAATTATGAACACGAGACATACTTGGAGGTAATACGAGTTTATAGGCAACATTTCCTACTCGGTCAAGAATCTGAAATGGACCAATAAATCATGGATTGAGCTTTCCTCTCTTCCCAAATCTTGTTACTCCCTTCCATGGAGCTACCCGCAACAATACATGATCCCCAATACTAAATTCCACGTCCTTTCGATGAAGATCCGCATAACTCTTTTGTCGATCTTGTGCCGTTTGTGTACGTTGTCGAATCATTTGGATCTTTCTGTAGTAATACGTACCAACTCTGGTCCCAACAATGTTGCTTCACCCACCTCATCCCAACATACTGGAGAACGACACTTTCGTCCATATAATGCTTCAAATGGAGCCACACCTATACTTGCTTGATAACTGTTGTTGTAGGAGAATTCCACCAATGGTAAATACTTATCCCAACTCCCTTTGAAGTTTAGGACACAGAGTCTTAATAGATCTTTAAGAGTTTGAATAGTCCTCTCTGATTGTCCGTCCGTTTGAGGATGGTATGCCGAACTGAATCGTAAATCTGTGCCCATAGCTTATTGAAAGCTAACCCAAAATCGTGAAGTGAATCTTGGGTCACGATCCGAAACTATGGATACTGGCATGCCATGCAATCTCACAATCTCATTCACATACATACGAGCAAGACGTTCAAGGGAATAAGTCTCTCGTATCGGCAAGAAATGAGCAGACTTAGTTAATCTATCAATAATAACCCAAATAGCATATATGCCTTGAGAAATCGTGGGAAGACCCGTAACGAAATCCATGGTAATGTGTTCCCACTTCCATTTCAGAATCTCAAGTGGTTGCAACGGACCCTTAGGTACTTGATGCTCCGCCGTTACACGTTGACAAGTTAAACACCTCGAGATAAACTTTGCGATCTCTCTCTTCATATTGTTCCACCAAAATGTATGTCAAAGATCACGATACATTTTGGTACTTCTAGGATGGATTGCAAACGGTGTATTGTGTGCCTCCATCATGATCTTGTATTTCAAATCGAGTCGTTAGGAACACAAAGTGCAGAGTGGACTCAAAGTATTCCTTCTTCATCGATTCTTGCTTCGGAATAGCACCTTCTTGTACTTTCTTCTTCATATGCATCGACTTTGGGTTACGTGGCTTGAGCAACTTTAACTTTTTCGATTAAAGTTGGTTCTATCGTATACTTGACATCATCGCATGGGTCCCCGGTCTTGAATTCTATCTTCATCTTTTGTAAATCACACAAAATGGGCCTTTGTGTTGACAACATCGCACTTTCGTTCCTCGATATGATCTTCTACTTAATCGTCGGCTACCACGTTTGCTTTTTTCGGGATGGTATTGAATGGTATAGTCGTAGTCTTTCAACATTTCGAGCCAACGTCGTTGTCGCGCATGTTGAGTTCCTTTTGGGTGAAGAAATATTTGAGGCTTTTATGGTGCGAATATATCTCCACTTTCTCCCCATATAGATAGTGCCTCCGATCTTTAAGCGCGAAAATGATTGCTTTGCCACTCTAGATCATGAGTAGGATAATTCCTCTCATATTCTTTAAGTTATCGCGAGGCATAGGCTATGACTCTCCCACGTTGCATGAGAACACATCCTAACCCTTTTCCTGAAGCATCGATGTAGATAACAAATCCATCCGAACCAGAAGATATTGTCAGAACAGGTGCCAAAATAAGTCTCCTCTTAAGCTCTTGAAAACTCTTCTCGCATTCCTCGCTCCATATGGATTTTGTATCTTTCCAAGTTAGCTGAGTTAACGGAGTAGTGATTCGAGAAAATCCTTTCACGAATCTCCGCTAATAACTAGCTAAGCCCAGAAAGCTACGTGCTTGATCACTGAGTCTTGGTTGCTCCCAACTTTGTATTGCTTGATCTTCGTGGGGTCAATAGATACTCCATGTTTTGACACCACGTGCCCAAGAGAATGCTACTTCCTCGAGCCGAACTCGGCATTTCTTCAACTTAGCATATAAGCTTATTTTCACGAAGCCTTTGGAGTACCGACTTCAAATGGTGCTCATGATCTTCATGACTTTTGGAATATATGAGGATATCATCAATAAAAGACAACAACGAACTAATCCAAATATTCCTTGAATACTCGGTTCATCATATCCATGAAAGCGCGAGAGCATTAGTCGATCAAAAGACATGACTAAGAATTCATAATGCCCGTCTCGAGTTCTAAAGGCGGTCTTTGGAATATCCTCGATTCTAATCTTGGTGATGATATCCGAGCGAAGATCGATCTTTGAAAAAATTGTGCTCCTTTGCAACCGGTCAAACAGTCATCAATACGAGGTAGCGGATACCTATTCTTGATGGTGACATGGTTCAATTCCGATAGTCGATACTGAAATCGCATACTCCGTCTTTCTTCTTTACAAATAAAATAGGAGCACCCCAGGAGATGTACTAGGGCGAATGAAACCGATGTCCAACAACTCCACGTAGTTGGACCTTTAACTCTGAAGTTCAATAGGAGCCATTCGATATGGGGTTTTAGAAATGGGCTTTGTACGGGTTCAAGGTCGATAAAGAATTCAACTTCACGTTACGGGGTAGGCCAGGAAGTTCTTGAGGAAATATATGTCGGAAATTTACTAACAACAAGAATATTATTCAAATCGGCGTGTCTTTATTCAAATCCATAACATGGGCTAAGAAAGCTTGACATCCGTTTTTCAATAAGCGAATAGCTTTATGACTTGATATGACGATGATTGATTTTAATGGTTTAGTTGCTTGAATTACGCATACAACGGGTTGGTTAGGAATATGAAAACTAACAACCTTACGAAAATAATCAATTTTGGCATGATGAGTAGTTAACCAATCAATCCCTAAAATCACATCAAAAGCAAGTATCTTTAAAGAGATAAGGTCGACGGGTAATGTGATGGTGCCAATTTGGATCAAACAAGATTTATAAATAGTGGATGTAATAAAAGTTTCTCTAACGGAGTCTCCACGAGATAGGTCAAAGTCTAATTTCTCGGGAGTTAAGTTTAAACGTTGAGCACAAGTAGGAGAGATAAATGAATGGGTAGCACCGATATCTAGTAAGGTATAAACTTATGCAAGAATTTATGATTAGCTTACCGTGATCACCTCGTTTGGGTTCCTCGCATTTTGACCGATCGCGACAAACGCTCTTCCGAGGAACAGATTGACTTTGACTTTTACAGGGATGACCTTTTGAGTCACCATCCCCCACGGACTTGGTTTTACTTCTGATCTGATCTCGGCGATATGTCCTTCTTTTCCACAATTATAGCATACCTTGAACTATTGTGGACGGTTTTGGGCTAATATGTCCCTCTTTTTCGCATTTATAGCATCTCTGACCGTGGTCGTTCTCCTCCCTTAGAACCGATTCTTCTTTGGTCTTGGCGTCTTCACATGGTCATTGTTGAATCTCCTCTTTTTAAAATCTCCCCCAGACTTGCTTCTTCTATTTTCATGGCCATGATTACCACCAGAGTGGTTCTGCTTTTGTCCGTATTTTTTTTTTCCCATTTGGTTATCATTGCTCACGATGGCTTTCTTTGTCATCATGATATGATCCACGGTTGTGGTCCCTCGGTTGAGCGTACTCGTTATCTCGCTCTAATAATTGAGCCACATTGACAACATCTGAATATAGAAAAATTTATGAGAAATGAGATCTTGGCGTATGTCGGGTTTCAAACCTCTCTCGAAAACATCCGCGTCATCGTTCCTCATTCTCCACCAAATGAGGTGCAAACACAGATAACTCATGAAACTTCACCTCGTCTTTGGGACACCATCATGTTGTTTTGCTCGGTCTAATAAACTCTACCTCCTTCATATAATGAATACTTTCGGGAAAGTACTTGTCATTGAAACAGATTTCTAAACGTTTCCCAAGACATGCTAAGTGCGATTTGGATGGAGTGCGCTTCACGATTCCCACCGATAATCTGCCTCATTCTGAACATAAAAAGTAGCGAATGGAACCTTCATTTCTCCGTTCATCCCAAGACATCGAATATCTTGGTAATTTTCTTGACCCATCTCTCGCCTTAATCGGATCCGGCTTTCCCCGAATTACGTGGTCCCAACTCTTTGAACTTGCTTGGTGTGACAAGCCGTAATGCGTTGCTATCATTTCCACCTGTATTTTGTACATGGGTCTCCCTCGTCTGATTTTGCATGAACAACAAAAAAGTTTCTAAACATCTTGTCGTTCATCGTCTGCTCAGTGGTGTTGTTCACAGGAGGAACATTGTCGGCCTGTTGCATGTTCTTCTCATTGGTGAGTAAAGGTGTCTCCACAGTCACATTTACTCCACTGTTAACATTCTCAGTTGCCATTCTCAAATAATGCCATAAAACAAGGGTTAATTAAAGAAATTAACATATCACATAATATCCCTATATTCTGACCAACCAACAAATAAGCTTAGGTATGACACACTAGCGAAGGATTTACTCGTCTCTCCCCTCCTAGTTCTATTCCCCGATCTCTGCCAGAGACCATATCCCTAAGCTCTGATACCAACTGCGACGCCCCCAAAATAAGTATACATCACCCATTCTGAGTCGCCAAAAACATGGTACAGAAACAACTACAACTTTATTAATACAATTGTCGTGTAAAATACGACAACACATAAACTGTGAGTTTAAATATAAATATTGTCTTCTATACAATATCTACACTCAAATAAGTCCTCATTACAATTATTGATATACTATTTTACAAAAATGGTGAGGACTATTAAAACAACTTTCTAGAACCATCATTCCATGCCCCGACTAGAACTCGCTACATTCTCGCCTCCTAAGAAGATAATGGAACAAAAAGGAAAAGGGTGAGCTCAACTAGCCCAATAAAGAATATTATGACTAAGATAATATAAAACAAATTATCGTTAGTCTTCAACGAGGAAAAATCGATAAATATAATAGACAACAAGTTTTAAATCAATCAATATTACGCGATGAAAATAATAATTCATAGAAGAGTTACGTGAGAGAATGAAATCTACTATAATCTATGAATTTAAAAGTCCATCATCAATATTTTATCCTGTAAACATCAATCAATATTCATCTTGAATCAAATATTCATCTTTGCACTATAGGCCAAAGATATTCATCGATTAATCATGTTCATCTCAACACTGTTCATCTTTGCACTACGGGCCAAAGATATTCATCGAAAAAATCATTAATCTTTTGCTACTGGGCGAAAGATATTCGATAATATCATCATTTAGGGTGAGGATGATGAAAATATTTTTAGAAAGCGAATCAAGTGAAACAAAAGAACAAATTTTAAGGATTAGTACTTTAAGCAATCCAAGTTCAAAAATACTTCATAAATAATCATAGTGGAGTAAAATTCAAGAATGAAGGACCAAAACATGGATCTGATTAAAGCTAGTATCCATAATAGATATTTTGGACAAAAAAAGGAAAATTTAATTTTTTGTGAATATATATGTAGTATTAAGTGAATAGTCACAGTATCGTGAATAGTGCTATATACGTGAATAGTAACCCCAAACACTAAAAAGACAAAAATTTCACAAGAAAAATATTACCAATATTTTGGCGTAATGATATTGAAAGAAATAATATCATTTTAAAAAAAATATCATCCTTACCTCGAAAAAAGAATGATGCCACATTTGGAATCTTTGGATATAGTCTTTGAAGGAACTTGCATTATATAGCAACACTCAAAGTATCAAAATACTCACAAGAATACGCTCGATAATATAGAGAGAAAAGATTTCAGTTTCTGGTGTGATTTTCAATTCTAACCTAAGCACCTATTTATAGGAAAATGCTTAGAACACCAAAAGCGAAAAATTTAATAAAATATTATTATTTTTAAAATTTCCTACGCCCACTTTTGAAGATCTGAATTCAGCCACCAGTGGGGCCCACAATAATGACAAAATAAAAAAAAAATGTTTTTGTTATTAAAAATAATTAAAACTTCAAAAATTAAATATTCCTTGAAACTTGATAATTCATAATAAATAGCCTTTTATCGAAAAAATTAGAATCTTATGTCCATTTCATAGGAAATTCAATTCTCTACAACTTTGTAAGTTTAAGTTTTTTCCAAATTCAAGCGAAGTTGGTAAAAATCCCCAAGCAGACGATTTTATAAATATAAATCAAATTTCGGTCAAGAAATGGGCCCAAAATATGTTTAACATGTTTTAAACAATTTTTAACACAAAATACTCTTCCTCCTCATTTATTCATATATCACACATTCATTGTAAAAATATCACCATTATTATATTATTATAATATAATAATATATTTAAATAATTATTTTATCGAGAAAAGATAAAATATCAATTTTCAACAATTGTCACATTAAAAATTTTCTCCATCTATATCCACATAAAATGAATATTTTCCTTATCATATAAATCAATAATTAATTATTCACAAATAATATTACGAGAATCGCAATCTTGACACACGGTAGTTCTCCTGGAAAGAGGGGCTTTCAATAAGGATTTCTCCTTCTTGGCGCTCAATTAGGTGACCAAACCTCTCCTTAGACGAACTTTCTAGACATTGCCAATAATGCTATCTAATAATATTATTCAAATAATATGAATTATTGATCTGATAATGAAAAATATTGTGCGGTGATAATTATTGAAACAAGAATAATATAATATATCAACGTAGCAATTATTGAATCAATAAAATATAATATTGAACAGTAATTATTGTAACAATTATTGAGTAGTTCCTTCTTATGTAAGAATCAATAATTGGTGCAATACTGGTAATCTTCTTGTGTTTTTTTACCACATCGGGTATTCCAACGATGATATTAGCTTGTAATAACTTCATGTTATTTATAAACAACTTATACTTGTTCGTTTTCTTCATCCAATCGCTTTTTTTAGTTATGGGGCCCACACAAAGTTGCGCGTCGTATAAATATTCCCAAAGCGGTAAGAATATTCCACGACCAAACGAATATTCCCGAAACAACAATGAATATTTTATAACCACTTGCTTATTTGAAATATTTGGCATTTTACCCATAACTAACCACATTAATCAAATCAACCCTTATTATTTCAAAATAATAAATAGAGGAATTTCAATTTTATTTAATAATAAGTTGGGTTGGGGTCTTATTATTCTCATTCCTTATTCAAAATATCAAGTACATTTATGACGACCTACTAAAATACTGCATAGCCTTACGACGCTCTTCTTCCACAATACGGAACATTGTTCGGCGATTTAACATGTACGATGGCAGAGTCTCGAATTGAATCAGATAACACATGACCTGATCTTGAGCCCGATTAATCATAGTGTTAAAAACACTATTCATCTCTTCCATCTTGATCTTCTTTACTTGTACCTCTCTCTACTACCCCATCTCGTTGAGAAGCTTCCTCATATGCGTCTTCGGCTCTTTCCCTCTTAGTAGACTCTTCTTTCAATTTGTTCTTTAGCTCTGCGATCTCCTCTGTCAGTTGCTCATTTCCTCCTTTAGTGTGAATCAACTTCCCTTCGACATTACTCAGACGTTCCTCTAGATCCTGAATCTCGTTGTCCTTCTGCGCCATTGAGGTTTGCTGTTAAGCTACTATCTCTTCCAACTCCTCGACGCTATCCTGAAGTTCCACATTGCGGTCGTATACTTCGTCGTACATGCGGGCAGCGATCTAGTTTAGTGGAATCTCTTCCTCCTCGTCCTCCTCATCCTCATTCGACTGTGGCAGCTCCACAGGGTCCTCCTCGTCCGTCTCTATCTCATCATCCTCATCAGGCAAACCCTCCTACTCAACCACTGTGACCAACGGAGATATTTCCCATGGCAGTAGTTGTTCCCAAACCACCTGAATATCTCGAGGCTCTTCCTCCTTAGGCATTAGGGATCCTTCCTGTCTAGCCTAACTAAATTCTCCTACATTAGCAATTCTGACAACCAAAATTTTAAGTTTTAATTACTAATCATTATTACTCAACACTCACGAGCACATAGGTTGCAATCACATAAGCACATAAATGTTTTATTACTTCTTCCTTAAAACTCAATAAGAGTTTATCACCACTATCTTTTCAAGGGTTACTTCCTAAGGCTTTTTCCCCACCTAAGGTTCATAACCTAAATCTTTGATACCAACTTGTGACACCACCAAATCCGGGTACTTCATTCCCACCAGTTTTTGTGTTCACTTGATAAAAACATTCATGTCTAACTACCTAAACATAATAAAATTTAAGAATAAACCTTCCCATTAAAGGATTACATCAATAAGTTCAATAAAATCTCCCAGGTTATCTAACCTTTAAATACAAACATCATGCGCAAAAAATTAAATAACTACATCACAAGATATAAAATAAAGTTTGACAATATAAAAGTCAACATGTTTACAAGTCTTCAATACTTGTTCATCTTCCCTTTACTGGTGGTAGGTTCATTGACCTTCTCAACTTTAGCTGTACTATTTATATAAGCAAGAAGAGTGAGCAAACAATGCTCACTTGAAATGACAATGAATAAAATATCATAACAACTGCCAAATGAATAGGCTCAATAGAACTGAATAATGTGCTTTATCAATAATAATTAGGAACAGAATTTGAAATATATATCTGAGGGTCAAAAGACCACGAACTATGTCCATAGTTATAAGAATTCTTTCAACGTAAACTTTAACAGTCATAAGACTATAGGGACTTTTCGTACTTAGGGGGATCAGCCCTTTGTACAATGTACTGTGCACAAACATCTAAACGCTTACGCGTAAATTATCCCCTGAAATAGGGTTGTTCATTTCAGCATTTAGAATACAAGTCCGCACCAAAGTAAGTTTGGTTTGGATAAGTTTCAAGGTAATTTAGAGTTTAACGAACATTAACTAAGGATTAGTTGAATAAGAATGTAATAACAACGTGTTATGGAATAAGTCATAAATTAATCAACATTGTATATTAAGGTCATGCTTTAGAAATAAACTAAAAGCATAAGCATTGAATAACGTAACATACCTTGCTTGATCAATATTAAACTAAGGTTAGAATTTTGTTTAGAATTGAGTATTGAGCATGCATAATAAATAGTAATTTGAATGATATAACTTGTTCAACGTAAGTGTATCAGAGTTAAGAAACTTACATATTGAGAACAAGTTAAAGATCAGAAAAACTTGCTCAATATCAAGAGGTAAGGTTTAGAATTAGAAAACTTGCACAATCGTAATAATAGAGTTAGAGAACTTGTGTCAATCCTGAAATTCGGATTGTCCAGAATTTAAGATTTAAAGAATTAGTTATTAATAAAATGAATTTTCATTAATAATATTATGTGCTATGTGTTTATTAATCGTTCTAGAACCTAGGATGATTATAAGTCGGGAGGATTCTAGCTACGAGCTAGACTGAACGAATAAGAATTTTCAAGACGAAAATAAAAAAAATTCGGGAACAAAAATATTTCTGGGAAAAAAGACGAAATAGGCACTATTCACCCGATCACCCGACGAAACTTAAGGGTTAGGGTTTGAATAACCTAAAGCTTTTTCGAGAGTTCAGTATGTGTCGAAATGACATTCCCTCCAAAGATTTGACGATAATATGTCGTGAAAAGTTAAGTAAGCCGATAAAAGTTTTTCTCAAAAAACGAGCAGAAATCAGACGAAATAAAAATGACGAAAAGTACTGTTATGTACTTTTCACTCGTGTAACTACGTTAGGGGAAAACGTGAAGGAAAATGCTTGACACCAAAAAGTGTTTTTCAGTTTTTCGGATATCCGAAGAATATGTAAAAGTTAATCAGTAAAGAAAAGACGAAATATCTAAAAATATTTGGATTCTGAGAATCACAGTTTTTAAAACTGTCGGACGAAACCCAAAAGACGGAACCACGAAACTTACAAAAGCTAAGTTTAAATGAATAATCAGAGAGGTTAACTAAGGAGGTGGAAATAGTAAACTTAAGGGCTAAGTAAACTTAAGAGCTAAGTAAAATTAAGGAGTAAGTAAACTTAGTGCTTAAGTCATGAATAGTAAGGAGGTTTGGGGGGAAAAATGACTAAAATACCCCTAGCCTTGATTTTTTATAAATAGGAAGCTGAAATCATTTGTTAGGATTTTGAAAATCCTACAACATTTGAGAGAGAGAGAGAGAGAGATTTCGGATGGGAGAAAAAAGAGGAAAAGGAGGAGGAAAAGTTGGCTTGTGAGCAAACTTTATCCGACGAAAGGAGATTAAAGAAGGAAGGTAATCCGAAACCTAACTTTTATATAGTTTTCTTTAAGTTTCTTTGTTCAAAAACATAACTTAATGAGAATAAGAAGTAAATGATGTTAGGAATGATTTCATATGGTTGAAATCATGAGAAATGAAGAAAATAAGAATTAGAAGTTTAGTTTATAAATTTCTTAAGGAAGTGTATGATTCATAATGAATTAGAACGATCCGAGTGGATAATATGAATGATTAGATGAAATAAGTAAGGAATGGTGTTCTATAACATCAAATTCTAAGAAAAAGTGAAATCGTAATCCAAAATATCGATTAAAAGTTAAGAACGAACGAAGAACTCGCGAAGAACACAAAGAACGTTGTTGATGGACAAATTTAAAACCATCGTAGGATAATTGTTGTTGATGGACAAGTTTAAAACCATCGTGTATAAGTTAGATGCTTATTGCTTGGTTAGGAACGGTAGATATGTTCATGAAGAACGGATTAAAACTGAGCTATAACGAAGTTATGGCAAAAATTTCGTAAAAGAGGAACGAGAATTAGAAAGATAGTAAATGAACCCGAACATGTAGGGTTTCATAAGAATGTAAAAGAAAGTAGGAAATGTGAGTCGGGGACTTAAGAATGACGAATTCCGAGTTCGGATGACCAAATTACGGACGAGCGGACAAAGAGCGTTAAAAACATAAACCGAACGAAGTGTGAAGATTAAGCTAATCAAATGGCATGTTAACGAATCCAGAACAAAGTTCTGTCTGAGGGGTTTTTAAGTACGTCAAATAAAGAAGAGAATGACTATGGAACAACCTCGTTCTGAGTTATAACAAATAAGTTATGAAAGCGGGAAGTAAGCGTCTAAAATTGGATTTAACACTTAGAGAAATTTTCTAAGGTTAGGGCTTGGCATTTGTGGCGCCGACCATTCCTTATAAGTGGTCTTTGTAGCACCGCACTGAGGAGCCGGTATCTTGAAACTCACACCGCGGCGTGAGAGATCGATGGGAGAGTGGCGCCGCAGCGCCAGTATAGGGAAAAAGCCAGAGAAGAGCTTTTAACTGCTCATCTCTTGGGGGAAACGTAAGGAAAGATAAAGAACATACTTTTAAACTAATGTAACACTTAATCAAGTGTTTTAAACCTTTAATGAAGGTTCAACGAAAAGATTGAATGAGATTAAAAGAATATGAACGTGAGTTACGGAACTGATATCTGGGGACCGTAGTCGTGATAAACAAGCGTGAATGATTGCTATAATTGTGATTCCTTAGACGTTGAGTGACGAGAGTAACATATAACATTTTGATGTTATGATATGGTTGTGAGAGATAAGTGTAAAGCGTATAGACGTTGTGAACGCAACACAATTGCGTTGAATGGCCGGTCTTAGCATGCCGCGAACCGTATGGCTTCGACATTAAGGAAGAATAACTAATGGTATTAAGAAAGACGTAGTGAACAGTAAGAAGATTAACGAAAGCCGAATGTGAGTCGGATGAGAATGTTAGAATGAAATGTAAGCGTTGAATACTTTAACCGACATGAAGGTTGAGTGTACGCAAATATTAAATGGGATGAACCTACGCCCCGTATATGGTTCGACCGTATGATAATGAAGACCACTGATTAAACCGTGAATGGTAAACAAGTTGAATTAAAGACAATAACGTTTAATGTATCAAAGCCAAGTTAATGATTAACTGGAATGATCGCTCTGAGTATACAAAAGATTGTATGACTTAGACGATAAAGAGTGAATCCTGAGGTGTGACATTTAGTTGCCAGGAAGCCATAAGGAATGAGAAATTGACTTAACAAAGATTATAGTTTAATAGTTCGGATAAGTTAAGATAAGTTAGTTTGTGGTGCAATCGTAACCTTTGATGGTTGACATGTAGGAGCTGGGCTAAACAATTCCTTCAGAGAGCGAAGGTATATACAAAACTAGAAACCGGTCTAACTCATTGTGATGGCAGTGTAGACGAGACGAGAACTTGTTTGTTGGTTGTTTGTGGGAAACCACTCAGAGTACCATATGGACTACTAGCAGAGAAGCGATGTGTGCTGAGTCCTAGAGAAGTTATAAGAAGAAGATAAGAATGTAAAACATCAAAGACGATGAACGTTAAAGTAAGACATCTCCGTATGTCATAAAGTCGTAGAACGGTAATGAAAGTGGTCGCGTAAACTTAGGTTGTAAGAACGCGAACCCTAAGAAGTAAAGTTAAGAAAACTAATTCATAAGTCAAATATGCATGAGTAATTAATGTATGTGTTGTTTTTCTTATGTGTTATATATGAACTGGAATGAGCAGTTCAGCGTAAGCTGTAGCTGTGCGTAAGACAAGTTTCCTGACTTCATTCATATTTTAAATGAATGCTAGTTTCTTAAACTTCTCAGATGTTGAACTTGAGAAGTTCTGTCTATGTGTGAATATGTGATATTTGTACAATGTGGTAGAACGTGTGAGGCCTTGTGCCACAATGTGAACACTTCGGTGTTTCTATGAGATGAACTGTTCTGTGATTTTACTGTTCAATTAGAGATTGCTCTGTTTATACATGATCCATTATTGTTAATTTTGTGCTAAAGATTCTAGCCAGACAGAATGTGTATGAAAAAAGTAGAAGAATGAAACTATTTTAAAATAAAAGTGAATATTGTTTTAAAATGATAGGAATCGAGACTATTCCTATTATTCAAGCTGATTCATAACCTTTGTTTCGATTATTGAAGTTCTAAAGTTATGTTTAAACTCTTGAAGTTTTTTGTTTAACTACTATGACTTGCTGAGCAATTGAATGCTCACACTTGCTTTAAATGAAAAACATTTTCAGCAAACGATGTTAGAAGAACTTAAGAATCCCGTAAAGATCAAGTTGATCGGTATTCAGACAAAGTGCTATAACGACCCAAAAATTCATACAATTTAATTCTCGACTTCGGTCGTTAATAATACATTCAACCTCCAATTTTACATCATTAAACGATAATACAACCATTAAAATTTGAGGACTAATAAAAATTTTCTATTACAAATTATCCTCGTTCCCAAAACCTTCAATCTTTACATCTAAATATCTCAGAATTATTTTAATACTACAATAGTTTACATCGCAAAACGATATTACAATCCAACATTAATACATTATTCGGAACTTTAAATATGGTTCAAATAATAATAACATAACCAAAGTGTATAAATCTTCAAGTATCACATTTGATTCATGTCTTTCAAGTAACACATAACTTTACCTTCAATCTTGAACCTACAAAAGTGTTTATTTGCAAGGTTGAGCTCGACAGCCCAACAAAATCTAACAATTTTCATGCATCATGTAGCACATAATAACATACTCAACATATATTTCATAAACATCGGACTAACATAACATACATGCTATAGTTCATATAACAAATATAAAGATTAAGTTCCTTACTCAATCAGCATGTTTTAGTCAATCAACGTAGTCATAAATTAACTTTAACATTCCATACATACCACATCATGCTCTTTGCATTAAAGATTTAAAACAGTTAATCATCAAGTTCACATAGCAAATAGGAACTGAAAGACTTGCCTTATTCGTAGTTTATGAACTACGACTTAACTGCTTAACGCTTATCTGCACTTCATGTATTCCTACACAGTTATATAATCATGGATTCATATCCGTTAGTCATATATTTCATATGCTATTAATATAAAAACAAATATTGTTTCCTAACTTGGTTTCATTTTTACTTGAAGTTAGGATAACCATGAGACTAGTTCATTCTATTATCATATTTATCTAAACAATCTTGTTTCATATCTTGTAGTCCTTAAAGACAATATATAACCATAACTTAAGACCATGCAGTTAATAAACTGCTCTTGGTCACTCTACTGAATCAATGGCGACAGCTATGACACCATAAAAATCTATCATACTTCATTCCCATAATGATTTGGTGCTCACTTATCAAAACTTTTAAATTTCTATTACATCTAACTACTTGTGCCATAAATAAAGGATAAAGACACCTAATTAAAATAACTTAAACAATAATCTAACTACCCATTAAAGGGTTACATCATCATCTCTCCCATTAAATCCATCATCTCAATCTAAATCTTCTAAAAATTATTACATAAGTTTGTGGAATACATCACATATTAAACAAGTCTTTAACATAATTTCTTAAAATAAAATTCTCAAAAGTCTTCATCAATTGGACATCTTGCCCTTGCCTTTGCTAGTCGATTGCTCATCAACTTTCTCCACTTTAGCTGCAGTGTTAATCGCAAGAATGAGCAAACAAATGCTCACCGATATAAAAGTAGCAATGATAATAACAAGAGAGTGAACAACAAAAATTCGAACAATAAGGAACTTGTTCTACAAATCAAAATAGAAAAAAGTTCAAATTTAATTATTTGAGGGTCTTAAGACCACTGAAACTATGTCCCCAGTACTTAGGTATTATTACCCAACCTTAATAAATCATTTAGACTATACGGACCCTTCTTAACGTATTTAGGGGATCAGCCCTTTGTACCATGTATTGTGCACAAACATCTAAACGTTACACGCATAAAAATCCCCTATGTTAGGGTTGTTCGTCTCAATTTGATTTAGAATTTCCACACTAAAGAAAGTTTAGTTTGAAACTAGCTTATCGTGTTTCTAGAATTTTAGAACACTATTCAAATATAGATTAATTCAGTCAATAAAGGTCTGCTTACTACTTGAAGGTTTAATACAACGATAAAACTTTGAACAAGACTATCAAAGTCAAAGATTGAATAACAATAATATATCATTGAGTAAACATGACATACATGCAAAGCGCTATAGAAGAGTTAAAACAATCTCCCTTGAATCAATGTATTAGAACAATATATGCCTTGAATAATAATTAGGAAACTAAATCTCGCTCAATGTAAACGAATTAGGTTACATAAGCTTGTACAAATATACACAAGATAGGTTAAGCTTGCTCAAATTCATAAAGAATGTTAGGAACTTGCAGAATAATAATGTAGGAATGGAAACTTGCATTCGATATGAAAATAATGAAGTTCAAATGCTTGCTCAATTGTAAAGAGATAAGGTTTAGAAACTTGCACAAATATAAAAAGTAGAGTTAGAGAACTTGCCTTGATTGTAAGCTACACAAATGAAAATAATCTCCAATTATCCTATATATATCATTGAAATCACAACAACAATTAATCGTATGAATATTAACTTTAGGATTTAAACCATCATTTAAGTCACAACCCTAACTTTGCACCTAACCACGTAAGCTAACATACTTAACACTTCTGAAATTACACATTGATCAACATAACTTAATCGTTCAACTCTATCTTTCAAAAACATCTCATTTGGTTTCATTTTATAACTTATTTAAATAATCACTTCAAAATCTTTTATACTTTGTATTATAACGCGCATGACAATCTACTATTGTAGTTTATATCATGCCTCAACATCAATAACATGCTTAAAATAAACTAATATAAGTCCATTATGCATGACTCGCAAACAAGCGCACCTCACTTTCTCTGATTCGGGGTGTGGCGCAATACCACCATACATATAAAGCTTGGGACCAGCAGTAATATGCCATTTTTTTTTTGGCAACAGCAAGCAATTGCTACTGGTGCTCAATCGAAACCTTGAGACAACGAAGGCTTTCTTCTTCACGAGAAGACAAAGAAATACGAAACGATGGCCGCTTTTAGCCCAACAAACACAAATTTCACCCATCAAAACGGTGAAATTAGCACATCAATTGATATAAAACTAACACATACATGTTTCCTCACATATTCATTAACTTAGAACAATTAAACATCAAATTAAACTATTTTAATTCCTTAAATTTCATGTTTTCTCATGAAAACTCCATTTTTGACACCTTTAGCGAATTTGATCTCCACGTATTCGTTTTTCAATCAATTGGCATAATTTAAACTACGTTGTTTTCGTTTCTTAACATATTATCATAATCCATCAACAAATTACAGATTACATCATATATTGAACAAGAAATTTGGTACTTTTTATGGCCATGTTATAAGAAAACAAACACTGTGATTTTCCTTTTCTTCCTCAACCCAATTCCTCATAAATTTGATAACAAATAACATGTACAAATGATAATCAATAGAGTTTGCAAACCTATAAGTGCATATATATACAACCATCATTTACGTGACTTAATAATTCACAGGAAATTCCCACAGAGAACTCAAAAGCACAAAATATTGGAATTACTTTATACCTTAATCCTTGTTTATTGAAGCAATTGATAGCAATCCTTTTTCCAAAACCCTTCTCCTCCAAGCCAATATTACTGAGTTCTCTTCCTTCAAGCTCTCTCTCTCAACACTCTGTGATATCTAGCTAAGCCTTAGAGAAAAAATAGAATGTGTTAAGATATACTAACTCCAACCTCCAACGTCAGGTAAAAAAACCCAGCAGGTAGCGTCAGTTGAAAAAGCCAAGGGCTACAAGGCCTTGTTTTGCTAACCAAAATTCCCCCAAATCAAATTATTATTATATTATTTATATTATATAGTTTTATGTCACATTTTTAGTTGATTAATTTAAATAACTTAGTTTAGTTAATTTAAATAACTTATAATACTAATAACAAAAATCTTATTATCATTAATAAATAATTATATATCTAATTGAATTAATAAATTAGACACATCATTATATTTAATTTATTTATTTCCTTTAAATTAAATAATTAATTTAATTTAATTATTTTCTTAAATATTAAGCAATTGATTTAATTTAATTATTTCCTTAAATTAAATCCTGCAAATAAAATTATCAACACTTAATTTAATTATCAATAATCAATTTAATTACTAAATTAATTCACCACAATTCATCAATTATTTATTTTCCTCAATAAATAAATTATTTAAAATATTTATTTAATTCCATAAATATTTTAATTAGATTACAAATTTCTCGATCGTTACATCCTTCCCTCCTTAATAGGATTCTGTCCCCAGAATCACAACTCAAAAAATTTATTCGTTACATTCTTCCCTACTTAACAAGATTCTGTCCCCAGAATCTCTATACAAGATCAAGCAAATAACTGAGGATAATTCTTCATCATAACGCTTTCAAGTTCCCAATGTAGCTTCCTCAAAGATTGTGGTTTCTCCAGATTACCTTAATGTAAGGTATTACCTTATTCCTTCAAGATTTGCTTCTTTTCTCATCAACAATTTGAACAGGGACTTCTTCATAGGACAAATCTTTTTCAAATCAGTAGGCTCATATTCTATAACATGTTTATAATCGCTTATATGGTCTCAATATCGAGAGACATGGAAAACATTATGAATATGCTCTAATTCTGGAGGTAAAGCTACCTCATACGCCACTTCGCCAACTCGTCGAAGCACTTCAAAAGGTCCTATAAATCAAGGGCTCAATTTCCCCTTCTTGCCAAACCGAATCTTTCCCTTCCAGGGAGATACTTTAAAGAAAACATAACTACCAACATCGAATTCCCTATTTTGGCGATGCTGATCGGCATATTTCTTTTGTCTATCTTGTGCTGCGATCAATCTAGCTCGAATAACTTTGATGATCTCGACAGTTTGTTGTACCAATTCCTGACCTAATAGCTGATGTTCACTTACCTCGTCCCAACATAACGGAGTCCTACACTTTCTACCATATAACGCTTCATAAGGCGGCATGCCAATACTCGCGTGATAACTATTATTATAAGCAAATTCCACCAATGGTAGATGGTCATCCCAATTTTCCTTGAAATCCATGATACAAGCTCTAAGCATATCTTCTAGTATTTGGATGGTTCTCTCACTTTGTCCGTCGGTTTGAGGATGGTACGCTGTGCTTATTTTCAACTGTGTTCCCAAACATTCTAGTAGTCGTTTCCAGAAATTAGATGTGAAACGTGGATCTCTGTCTGATACAATGGACACTGGTACACCGTGCCTTGAAACAATTTCCTTCACGTACAGTTTTGCTAACCGATCTAGGGTAAATCGAATCTTGATTGGTAAAAAGTGTGCCGACTTCGTCAATCAATCGACAATCACCCAAATGGCATCGTAACTTTGCTGAGTCGTTGGAAGACCTACCATAAAATCCATTGTGATATGCTCCCATTTCCATTTTGGTATCTCCAATGGTTGTAACAATCCGCTTGGCCTTTGATGTTTAGCTTTAACTTTCTGACACGTTAAACATTTTGCCACACACTCAGCCACATCCCTCTTCATATTCGGCCACCAAAAATGATGTTTAAGATCTTGGTACATCTTTGTACTCCCAGGGTGAATCGAATATCTTGAGTTGTGAGCTTCACTCAAAATTTCTTCTTTAACTTTTGGTACTTGCGGAACCCAAATTCTCCCTTCGAATCGAAGTAACCTTTCCGAATCGATTTTGAATTTATTTTCCTCACCTTCAGAGATCTTCTGTTTTATCTTTTCGCAGTCTTCATCGTGAAGTTGTGCATTTTTCACCTTATCTACTAACGTTGAACTATTTCCCATCTGGAATAACTTTTCATCGGATTTTGTCCGATATTTAATTTCTAACTCCATCTTAGCCATTTCCGACACTAGCTTCTCTTGACCAGTTAACAACATTAACTTCTCCCATCCCTTCCTACTTAAGGCATCAGCAACAACGTTTGCCTTTCCGGGATGATAGAAAATTTCGCAATCGTAATCTTTGATCAGCTCCAACCATCTTCTTTGTCGCATGTTCAAATCTTTTTGTGTAAAGATATATTTCAAACTTTTATGGTCGGTATATATCTCACACCTCTTTCCATAAAGATAATGTCTCCAAATTTTAGGGCAAACACCATCGCCGCTAACTCTAAGTCATGAGTCGATACCCTTCTCATAATCTTTCAATCGACGTGATGCATACGCAATAATCCCTTTATGCTCATAAGCACACAACCTAGTCCTTTATGCGATGCATCACTATACACCAAAAATTCCTCAGATCATCGTGCAATGACAACACAGGTGCTGAACTCAACCTCTTCTTCAATTCTCGAAAACTTTCCTCACACTTCTCTGTCCAAACAAACTTAACCGCTTTTCTAGTTAAATTCATCAATGGAGTCGCGATCTTGGAAAAGTCTTGAATAAAACGCCGATAGTAACCCACCAATCCTAAGAAACTCCTCACTTCTGACGATGTCTTCAGCTGATCCCAGTTTATTATCGCTTCAACGTTAGATGGATCTACCAAAATTCTGTCCTTATCAATAACGTTCCCGAGAAACTGTACACGTTCCAACCAAAATTCACATTTTGAGAACTTAGCGTACAACTTCTCTTTTCTCAACGTCTCCAACGTCAATCTCAAATGTTCCACATGTTCCTCCTTGGTTTTGGAATACACCAATATATCATCAATAAACACCACCACAAATTTGTCTAAGAATGGTTTAAACACCCCATTCATCAAGTCCATGAACGCTGCGCAGTGCGTTAGTTAAACCAAAAGACATAACCAGAAACTCGTAATGACTATACCGAGTTCTGAACGCTGTTTTTGGTACATCCTCCGGCCTCACCTTCAACTGATGATAACCACTTCTCAAGTCTATCTTAGAGAAATATCTCACTCCCTTCAACTGATCGAACAAGTCATCGATCCTAGGCAATGGATACTTGTTTTTAATCGTGACCTTATTCAACTCTTTGTAATCAATGCAAAGCCGCATCGATCCATCTTTCTTCTTAACGAACAACATCGGTGCTCCCCATAACACTTGGCTGAATATACTTCTTATCGAGCAATTCTTGCAATTGCACCATCAACTCGTTCATTTCTACCGGGGCCATTCTATATGGTGCTTTAGATATCGGGGCTGTTCCTGGTAGTAAATTAATCACGAACTCGATTTGTCGATCCGGTGGAAGACCCGACAAATCGTCTGGAAATACGTCTGCAAAATCTCTTATGATCGGTATTTCTTCTAACTTCAAGACTCTTTCTTCTCGTATATCGACGATGTAGGCTAAGTATCCTACACATCCTTGTCTCAACAACTTCTTGGCTTGCATCACCGTCAGACAACTTTCTTGTCGAGGTGACTTGCTACCAAAGAACATAACCTTTTGACGGAGTCATAAAGTTAACACACTTCCTTTGGCAATCAATTACTGCTCCGTAATTGAATAACCAATCCATTCCCAAAGTATAACATCAAATTCACCAAGTCTAATTGGTATCAAATCTACCATCATCTCATGACCTTTTATAACCACTCTACAATTCCTATATATATATAAATTTAATAGAATCACTTCCTATTCACGCAATCTCTATACTTAAGGAAATTTTAATTCTTCCCGAGGCAAATCTAAATTTTGAGCAAATTCATCTGATATAAATGAACAAGTAGCACCCGAATCAAATAAGACATAAGCATTAATACCATTAATCGAATGATACCGACACCACATCCTTAGATCGTGACAAAGATCCCGCATGCGGTCATATTGAAAGTCCTCGCAGAGGTCGACTGATTATCTTGGTCCAATGATAGTCAATGCACCACCACCGTTGTTGTTTCCTTTTTCCACCACTAGCACTTCCCACCGCTTCTTAGGGCAATCACGAGCCATGTGATCCTTTTCAACCGTAGGTAAAACATGCTCTTTTCTTCTGACTAAAAATAGTTCGGCAAATGTGTCCCTCCCGACCACAAATTGAAACACACTCGCTTTCCTTCAAACATACCCCAAAGATGGTTCTTCCCGTAAGTTGCACAAGCCTCAAACTTTTTTTCTCTGCGATTTCCTTTGTCCTCCCAGCAATGTAATTCTCGCTCCATTTCCTCTTCGATTGTTACTTCCAACATTACTACCACCACTTTTTTTCTCATTCTCATTCTTCTTCTTCTTCTTCTGTTCTTGATTGTACTTGGTCAAGGCATCGCTTCCACCTTCCGCGATGATTGCCTTCTCCAGTACAGCCGCAAATGTGTTTAGTTGGAACATTGAAACCTTGTTATAAAGCCAGGGCTTTAATCCTTGTTCAAACCTTCTCGCTTTTACGCTCATCAAGATTGACTTGATAAGTGGCAAACCTTGCCAACTCGTTAAACTTCACGCAGATATTTCCTAAGACCGTCATAGTTCCTTGCTTTTAACTCAGAAATTGCACTTCCAGCTGATTCCGAGAATTCGTTGGAAAGTACATTTCAAAGAACATCTCCTTAAATCTATCCCACGCTATCACTCCTTGTCCTCCACGAACCTTGTTTGCTTGCCACCAGTAGCTAGCTTCAGACTTCAAAGATGAACGCTATGAACGCAGCTTTTCCGATCTTCGTTAACTCTAGCAACGTCAACACCTTCTCCATTTCCATGATCCAGGTTTGGGCTTCCACTGGATTCATAGACCCTTGAAACTCTGGCGGTCCAACCGCTTTGAATTCTTTAAAAGTCGTGACTTGAGCTTGCGGTTGATTCGCAAGTGCACCCGTCAATAAAGCTACCAACTGCTAAACCGGATTAGCGTTGGTCTCATTGTTATTATTGGTAAGGTGCTTGCTGACGTGGTTGTCTTCTTCTAGGAGGCATTTTCTGTTAAAATATACGCTTATTAGCTCATTACTCAAAGAGTATTTAAAGTCTAACTTAAACATTCCAAGATTAAAGCTTTAACACATAGCATTTGAAATAAACTCTAATATTTTATTCATTTATAAAGTATTAAAACATGATCAAGATAGCATAATCGCTATAAACATTAGCTTTCCTGAACTAGACAAGTTTCAGGATTACATACTCATACTATCCCTTTATAAATCACTAAATAAGGGATTCACAATTTATTTATTCACATAATTGACCACATATTATTATCTATCTTATTCTATCTAGCCATATTAAGACGTCGTAAGGCTTCTCGACGCTCTTCCTCCATAATGCGATACGTCGTTCTGCGATCCATCACGAACCACGACGAATTCTCAAACTGAGGTGGGTAATAATACACTCGATCCTGGGCCCTATCAATCGCCGAATTAAAAGCATAACCCATCTCCTTCATCTTGGCTTTCTTTACTTGGACCTTAGCTTCAAAGACGGCCGCACGCTGAGTCGCCTTCATCCAAGCATCCTCTCTTTCGCACGCGCTTAGTCGATTCCTCCTTGAAGAAATCTTTTAATTTCTCCAGGTTAGTCTTCATCTTCTCATGCACTGCCTGGTCTTCATGCTGACCCTTTGTATGAACTAGGTCCCACTCCGTGTTTCCAAGTTTCGAATCAAGTTCCTGAATCTCTGTATCCTTCTATGCCATCAAAGCGTGATGCATCACAACCAACTCCTTCAGCTCCTCAACCTCGTCCTGTAACTCTATGTTACGGTCATACAAAGCATCATACATCTCGGCTGATAAGGAGTTTGGTGGAAACTCCTCAGGATCCTCTTCCTCATCATCCTCCTCTACCTCCTCGTAACTATCCTCCATGGATCGGTCACGTGCTCATCCTCCCGGATCAATCGCTCCCCACACTACACGTGAATATCCCGGGTTCATCATCTATAGGTATCTCGAGGTATCACCTCTCTAGCCGGATCGGATCCTCCTTCGTTAGACATCCCCGACAACAAAATATTTTAAGTTTTACTTAACATTTTTCGATACTCACGAGCACATAAGTTATTAACACATAGCACATAATGTCTTTTATTATTTAACTTCAATGGATACCTTAATCCATTCCTTAAAACTCGGTAAGAGTTAAACACCTCTATGTTTTCTATTTCCTTAAAGGTTACTTCCTAAGGTTTCCCCACCTAAGGTTCATAACCTAAAGCTTTGATACCAACCCGGTGACACCCCAAAATCCGTGTACTTCATTCCCACAGATTTGGTGCTCACTTATCAAAACTATTACATCTAACTACCCATAATAAAGGATAAAGACATAATTAAAATAACTTAAACAATAATCTCTCCCATTAAAGGGTTACATCATCATCTCAAATTAAATCCTGTAATCTAACCTTAAAATTATTACATAAGTTTGCGGAATACATCATATATTAAAACAAGTCTTTAACATAATTCATTAAAATAAAATTCTCAAAAGTCTTCATCATTTGACATCTTGCCCTTGCTTTTTTGCTAGTCGACGGCTCATCAACTTTCTCCACTTTAGTCAAGAAGTGTTAATCGCAAGAGTGAGCAAACAAATGCTCACTGATATAGAAAGTAGCAATGGTAATAACATGAAAGTGAACAACAAAAGCTGAACAATAAGGAACTTGTTCTACAAATCAAAATAGAAAATAAGTTCAAATTTTAATTATCTGAGGGTCTTAAGACCACGAACTATGTCCATCGTACTTAGGTATTATTACCCAACCTTAATAAATATTTAGACTATACTTTAACCCTTCTTAACGTATTTAGGGGGATCATCCCTTTGTACCATGTATTGTGCACAAACATCTAAACATTACACGTACAAAATTCCCTATGTTAGGGTTGTTCATCTCAGTTTTGATTTAGAATTTCTGCACTAAAGAAAGTTTAGTATGGAACTAGCTTATCGGTGTTTCTAGAATTTTAGAACACTATTCGAATATAGATTAATTCAATCAGTAAAGGTTTTCTTACTACTTGAAGGTTTAATACAATGATAAAGCTTTGAACAAGACTATCAAAGTCAAAGATTGAATAACAATAATATATCATTGAGTAAACATGACATACATGCAAAGCGCTATAGAAGAGTTAAAACAATCTCCCTTGAATCAATGTATTAGAACAATATATGCCTTGAATAAAATTAGGAAACTAAATCTCGCTCAATGTAACGAAATAAGTTACATAAGCTTGTACAAACATACACAAGATAGGTTAAGCTTGCTCAAATTCATAAAGAATGTTAGGAACTTGCAGAATAATAATATATGAATGGAAACTTGCATTCGATATGAAAAGAATGAAGTTCGAAGGCTTGCTCAATTGTGAAGAGATAAGGTTTAGAAACTTGCACAAATATAAAAGTAGAGTTGGAGAAATTGCCTTGATTGTAAGCTACACAAATGAAAATAATCTCCAATTATCCTACATATATCATTGAAATCGCAACAACAATTAAACGTATGAATATTAACTTTAGGGTTTAAACCATCATTTAAGTCACAACCCTAACTTAGCACCTAATCACGTAAGCTAACATACTTAACGCTTCTGAAATTACACATTGATCAACATAACTTAATCGTTCAACTCTATCTTTCGAAAACATCTCATTTGGTTTCATTTTATAACTCAATTAACAATCACTTCAAAATCTTTTATACTTTGTATTATAACGCATGACAACCTGTTATTCTAGTTTATATCATGCCTCAACGTCAATAACATGTTTACAATACTAATATAAGTCCATTACACGACTCACCAAATAAACAAGCGACCTCATCGTCCCAAATTAGGTAACTAGAATAAGCACTTGCGCAGATTTTTTTTGCTTGCCTTGCTACTTAGCTGTCAATTGCAATGTAAAGAAGTTCAGATTGACACGCAGAGGCGAGACTGAAGTGAACGAAGAGCTTTTTTAGCCCAACAAACACAAATTTCACCCATCAAACGGTGAAATTAGCACATCCAACTGATATAAAACTAACAAAAACATGTTTCCTCACATATTCATTAACTTAGAACAATTAAACATCAAATTAAACTATTTTAATTCCTTAAATTTCATGTTTTCTCATGAAAACTCCATTTTTGACACCTTTAGCGAATTTGATCACCACGTATTCGTTTTTCAATCAATTGGCATAATTTAAACTGCGTTGTTTTCGTTTCTTAACATATTATCATAATCCATCAACAAATTACAGATTGCATCATATATTGAACAAGAAATTTGGTACTTTCTATGGCCATATTATAAGAACACAAACACTGTGATTTTCCTTTTCATCCTCAACCCAATTCCTCATAAATTTGATAACAAATAACATGTACACATAATAATCAACAGAGTTTGCAAACCTATAAGTGCATATATATACAACAATCATTTACGTGACTTAATAATTCACAGGAAATTCCCACAGAGAACTCAAAGCACAAAATATTAGAATTAAAATATACCTTAATCCTTGTTTATGGAAGCAATTGATAGCAATCCTTTTTCGAAAACCCTTCTCCTCCAAGCCAATATTACTGAGTTCTTTTTCCTTCAAGCTCTCTCTTCTCTCTCTCTCTCTCTCTCTCTCTCTCTCTCTCTCTCTCTCTCAACACTCTGTGATATCTAGCTAAGCCTTAGAGAAAAAATAGAATGCGTTGAGATATACTAACTCCCACCTCCAACGTCCTCTTAAAAAAAACCCAAAAATAAATCATTTGAAAAGCCAAGGGCCACAAGGCCTGTTTAGCTGACCAAAATTCCCCCAAATCAAATTATTATTATATTATTTATATTATATAGTTTTATGTCACACTTTTAGTTGATTAATTTAAATAACTTATAATACTAATAACAAAAATCTTATTATCATTAATAAATAATTATATATCTAATTTAATTAATTTAATTAATAAACATCATCATATTTAATTTATTTATTTCCTTAAAATAAACAATTCATTTAATTTAATTAATTTCTTAAATATTAAGCAATTAATTTAATTTAATTATTTCCTTAAATTAAATCTTGTAGATAAAATTATCAACACTCAATTTAATTATCAATAATCAATTTAATTACTAAATTAATTCACCACAATTCATCAATTATTTATTTTCCTCAATAAATAAATTATTTAAAATATTTATTTAATTCCATAAGTATTTATTAGATTAAAATCCGATCGTAAATATTTAAAAGTTAACTCAAGTGACTTAAAAATTTGTTTTCGAAATCTTCAAGTTTCTTTTTAAAACACATACTAAGTCATACTAAAGCAACCCATTATGAGTAAAGTAATCTTAGCCATATGACATGTCTATTATCATGCATATTCATGTTTTATCACTTAGAATAACATATTCCATCGTTCGGAGCACAATACTTACGTATGTACTCGATCGACGCCCTCTGATCGTCTCTGGGAACAACCAAGAACACCGACGGAGGTGAGGAGTAATTCATCCAAGATTTTTCTAAGATAGCAACCCCGTTGAGTAATTTGACAAGGAAGATGGTGAAATTTGTATGGACCGACAAATACGAGGAGAGTTTTCAAGAGTTGAAGAAGAGATTAAGTGAGGCGCCTGTATTATCATTACCAGATGATACGGGAGGATTTGTGGTGTATAATGATGCGTCACATAGAGGACTAGGTTGTGTGCTTATGCAATATGGCAAAGTCATTGCATGTGCATCACGACAATTGAAGGATTACAAAAACAAAGCGTTAAAGATATGGAGACATTATTTGTACGGAGAGAAATGTGAGATATAAACTGACCACAAATGTCTGAAATATATCTTCACACAGAAGGAGTTGAATATGCGTCAGAGAAGGTGGTTAAAATTGATCAAGGATTATGACTGTGACATTCTTTATCACCCGGGAAAGGAAAACGTAGTTGCCGACGCTCTGAGCAGGAAAGGAAGGGAGAAATTGTTTCAACTAACAACTCAGGAGGAGTTAATAAGGGATATGGAGAAATTGGAAATAGATGTGAGGGGACCCGAGAGGTCTGCAGAGAAGTTATTTGTAATAGAAGTTTGTTCGACATTGTTGGACAGAGTAAAGGAAGCCCAGGAGAAAGATGAAGAGTGTGAGAAAATCAGAAGAAGGATCACGGAAAAGGAGGAAGAAAAATTTTGAATAGATAAAGAGGGTATCTTAAGATTTGAAGGGAGAGTATGGGTACCGGCAGTGGCCGAGATAAGAGAGGAGATTTTGCACGAGGCTCATAATACGACGTATTCCATTCATCGGGGAGGCACAAAGATGTAACGAGATTTGAAACAACATTTTTGGTGGCCAAATCTGAAACGGGAAATCGCGGAGTACGTTAGTAGATGTCTTACATGCCAACGTGTCAAAGCAGAGCATCAGCGACCGAGTGGGTTACTCCAACCGTTGGAAATACCAGAGTGGAAATAGGAGAATATTATGATGGATTTCGTGGTAGGACTTCCAGTCACACAGAAAGGTTTGGATGTCATTTGGGTCATCGTGGATCGACTTATGAAGACTACACATTTTTTACCCATTAAGATCCACTACAGTTTAAATCAATTAGCGAGTCTATACGTAAAGGAAATCGTTTCATGACATGGAGTGTCGGTATCGATTGTTTCTAACTGAGACCCGCGTTTCACGTCAAAATTCTGGAAAAGCTTGCAAGAGAGGATGGGAACACAGTTGAGGTTTAGTACTGCTTGTCATCCTCAGACAGATGGATAAAGTGAGCGAAAAATACAAACACTAGAGGACATGCTTAGGACTTGCGTGATGGACTTCAAGGGAAATTGGGACGACCATTTACCCTTAGTAGAATTTGCGTATAATAATAGTTACCATGCGAGTATCGGCATTCCACCGTATAAAGCTCTTTACGGAAGAAAGTGCAGAACGCCGTTATGTTGGGACGAAGTCGGAGAATGACGAATACTCGGGCCAGAGTTAGTACAACAAACTGCAGAGGTGGTGAAAGTGATAAGGACCAGACTAGTAGCAGCTCAAGATCGCCAGAGGAAGTACATAGACTTGTATCGGCAAGACCGAGACTTTGAAGTCGACAGTTTTGTATTCTTGAAGGTATCTTCGTGGAAGGGAAAAATTTATTTCGGCAAGAAAGGAAAACTGAGTCCAAGATTTATAAGACCGTTCATGATACTACAACGAGTGGGTGAAGTAGCTTACAAAGTTGCACTACCACCTGAGTTGGAGCACATCCATAACGTGTTTCACATATCCGTGTTGCGTCCGTACAAGCCTAACTACAAGCACGTAATTTCTTATGAACCCATTCAAGTGGAGAAGAATTTAGCATACGAAGAAATTCCTGTCCAAATTCTCGATAGGAAAGAGCAAACCTTAAGAAATAAAATTATTTCTTCTATAAAAGTACTTTGGTGTAACCACGATGTCGAGGAGGCAACGTGGGAGTTATAAGATAGGATGTTGCGGGATTACCCCCATCTGTTTGTGTAACCTTGTAGCAATTCCGGGACGACATTTTTATAAGGGGGGAGGATGTAATGCCCGAGAATTTCCAGGTGTTATAAAATGAATATATTAATGGGAATGAACAATTTCGTGTTATGAAATGAGATAACTCAATTATATTAATAATTGAATAATTGAGGATATGTGGAGTTTGTGGTAAACTCGTTGAAAGCCTTGTGTGGCATGGTGAGGGGAAATACAAATAGTAATGTTAATCGGCGAAGAAATTTTAAGATGAGCAATTAAGTAATATTAATTGTTAATTGTTGTTGTAGTAAGTAATTAGTTATTAATTGATGATGGTTATGGTAGAATATTGATTTTTAGTAATTAACTAATAATGTGTGATTACTATTATTTGCAATGTAGTATAAAGATAATTAATGATTATGGAAATCCATAACTACATTAATCAATGGTTGATTAATTAATATCTTAATTAATTAAGGAAGTGCATGATTAATTTATTTAACATAAGTGAGTAAGTTAATAATATAATAATATTATATTGATAGTTATGTGCATATGTGTAATTATACAACTATATCATATAGTGTAGTGTGACACTATGTGACTATATATTAAGTCTTATAAAACTATATTGCTTGGACATTGTAATTAAACATATTGAAACTATGTGTTATAAATATATTATCTATGTGACAATATGTATATGGGCATGTATGGAAATTATATACCATGAACTATTAAAGTATACCAAAGGTGATAAAATGTACATGGATTATATGTATATTACATTTTCATATTTTATCTACTACATTGAAACCTTAATTATTAAGTATGATATTTAATTATAATATATGGTTGAGATGTGTATTAAAAATATAACATAAGAGTGTGGATGTGTAGGAGTATACAAGAATGCTAGTTAATTTGTTTGTCCCAAATTGATAGTCCCATTTTACTCTCATAATGTTACTCCCATTTTACCTACTGATATATATATATATATATATATATATATATATATATATATATATATATATATATGAGTGATGCCTAGTTGATAAGTCGGTGTTACATTGAAATGAAAAGTCCATGAGTAGGAGGTCTTAAACTTGAGCATTCTTGATTTGCTTGTGAAGTATCTAAGTAGTTGATTCAAGATGACTTATAAACTGATTTTGTACCATATGTGCATACTTGAATCGTGTCAAACTTATTTAAAGACTGTGTTAGCTAATTAACATCTTGAACGTATAATGCGTTATAAATAGGATTCGAAAGTGTTGATTTCTTAAAGTGGATAAACTATGCTTAAGGCAAGTATCTGAACCCTATATTACATTGTGCAAGTTTCTTTGAACCTTACTTTTATTGTGCAAGTATCCTAAACCCTTGCAGTATTATTTGACAAATGTCGTAAGCTTATCTCCTTGAATACAAGTTACATTACTTTCTCGTTCAAATGAGCTATTATGTTAAACCTTTGTGAAAGCTATTAATCATGTTGAAATTGGTATTGTCCTTGAATATTGTGAAAGAGTCGATGCCATTTGATTCGGCTAGACTATATGCATGTTTATAAAAACTGTCCAAACCAATTGATTGGTGCGGAAATCTTGAGAACTGAGTTGGACAACCCTTATGGTAAAGGGAGTGTATGTTGTTGGAAACCCCAACACATGAATAAATATTATTATGGTGTTATGTATAACGTAAAGTATTGTAGACTGATCATCTATAGTACTTGATATTTTATGGTTATCAGTTTAATATTGGTAACTCTAGTGGAAGTTCCATAAGTCCTTAGTGACTGCTCAGTATAAATTGCTTATCCAGTTAGATACATTGTTAGCCGTTGAATTCATATATATCTGTTGATTTATATTGAATTGTTATATCCCTTATTCATAATGTTATTCTGAAACTTTGAACTATCCTAGAAATAACCCTTCGATATTTCAAACCTTGGGATATTATATCCTACACCTTTGTTGTATATTACTTGCTGGGCAATTTGTGCTCATCCTTGCTTATTTTAAAACCTTTCAGTTAAGGAGGAACAGGGAGGTGTCTCTGGAACAGACAAGGGCAAGGGCAAGGCTACCGACTAGCTTGTCCTTTTTATGTTTAAAGACTATTATAATGTATTATGACTATTTCAGACTATGTTTAAGGTTAAGTGGGATTTATGTAATAAATCTTTATTAGATATTATTATGTAATCTATTAAGCATTGTAGGTTGCGAGACTTGGGGAATAATTATAATAAATCATTGTATATTATTCTAAAGTAGTTTTTCATTGTGTATGCGTTATTTTAGTTATTATGGTGTTAGCATGAGAACGTGATGAACCGAATTCAAGTGACCAAGTGGAGGTCAGAATTTGGGGGCGTCACAATTTCAAACCCTTAGAAACATACTTCCTTGATAAAGGGGTAATGACAGTGCATCAACAACATTAGTACAATGCATGCCGTACGTGGAACATGTATTTTGATGGAGCTATAAATATGGAAGGTTCTAGAGTTGGAGCAGTTCTAGTATCCGGTACGGGGGAGCAGTATCCCGTCACCGTCAAATTGAAGTTTGTCAGCACCAACAACACAGGTGAGTATGAAGGTTGTATCATGGGACTCAAACTTTCCCAATCAATGGGTATCAGGCGGTTAACTGTCTTTGGAGATTCAGAATTGGTAATCAGACAAACCACAAGAATCTATCATACCAAAGAGCTACACTTGCTGCCTTACCATCGACAAGTTTTACAGATGGCTTCGGAGTTTGAAGAGATAAACTTCCTCCACATTCCTCGGAATAGGAATGATTTTGTGGATACGCTAGCAACTTTGGCCTCCTTGATCAACATACATGACAAGGAGAACACGCCAAGCATCCCATTTACCCTACAAAAGGCTCTAGCCTATGGGAATTATATTGGAGAAGTATCGGATGAGCTACCTCCCATCCAACACCCTTGGTATCAGCATATCAAGGAGTACTTGCAAGATGTATCTACACCCGCTGAGTTGAGCCCAATTGAAAGAAGGTGGATCCATCGAATGGCTATGAAATTATACATGAGCGGAGATGCACTCTACAAAAGAGATGCTGGAATAGGTCTCCTTAGATGTTTGGACAAGGACCAAGCTCAGAGGCTCATGGATGAAATCCATGGTGGAGTATGTGGCCCACACATGAGTTGTCCCCTACTTGTTAAAAATATCCTCAGAACAAGGCATTACTGGCTCTCGCTTAAAGCTGACTGTGATGATCACATCAAGAGGTGCTATCAATGTCAAATTCATAGGAATACTATCCACACCCCTCGAGGGAACTCCACAATATGATTTCACCTTGGCCCTTCTCAATGTGGGGAATGGATGTGATCGGGCCCATCGAGCCCAAAGCCAGTAATGGGCATTGATTTATCTTCACCATGATCGATTACTTCACCAAGTGTGTTAGAAGCACCCTCCTTCCCCAAGGTTACCAAAGAAGTCATCATAGCTTTCATCAGAATCAATGTCATTTGTCGATATTAACAACCAGAGGTGATTGTATCAGACAATGCTAAGAACCTTAACAACAAAATGATGGAGGAGTTGTGCAGTAAATTCCACATCAAACACCTTAACTCCGTCATCTACCGTCCAAAGATGAATGGTGATGTTAAAGCGGCTAATAAGAACATCAAGAAGATAATGTAAAAGATTTCCGCCAATCACAAAGGATGGCTTGACCTCTTTCCTCTGACTCTATTAGCCTACAGAACTTTAATGAGTAGTTCCACTGGGAAACCCCCTACTCATTGACCTATGGGATAGAAGCAGTGCTCCCCATAGAGGTTGTTGAAATGGAATCCCTCAAAGTGTTGATTTATGCTCAATTAGATGAGGACCAATGGTTACAAGACAGATATCACCAATTGTATCTAATAGACGAACAACGAAGTGATGCTATCTTCCATGGTCAGTTATACCAACAAAGGATCGACAGATCCTACAATAGAAAAGTCCAGTTACGGCAGTTTAAGCAACATGACTTGGTTTTGAAGAAGATCATTGTCAACCAAGATCAGGCAAAGGGAAAATTTGCTCCAAACTGGGAAGGCCCGTTTATTGTCAAGGAGGTATTGACAGGAGGTGCTCTCAGATTACAGGAAATGGATGGCGACGAATTTCCATAGCTCATCAACTCGCATAATCGTGTGAAGCGGTACTATATCCTGGGTTATCATTAAGCAAACATCCTGGTTTTGGATCACCAGATCACAAGTCATTTCAGGTTTTCTAACCCTTATTACACACAACCCTTTCTTCATACCCATATGCCCCATCAGGGAAACACATTCTTCAAGCCAGTAACTTGGTTTTTAGATCATCAGATCTTTCACACCTCATACAATTAAGGTTATCCCACCAGGGATTGAACCTTTCAAACCCGCAATTTTGTCCAACTACGGATAAGACTTTTCACACCTGTAGTTTGTCCTGAACATGGGATCAAACTTTTTCCCCCTGGAGTTTGTCTTTAACATGGGATCAAAAATTTTCGGCTGCAAATCGTCCTAAACATGGGGCGAACTACGTCGACATAATCTCCCCGATACTTGGGAGTACGTAGGCAACCATTTTATATGGCCCGGTCGCAATAAAAAAAATCAAAAATAACAAAAATATTCCTACACCTTTCTACACCTTACACCATTTAGCGTTGAACATCTTACACCTGGTTCGAACTACGCAGACCTGATCTCCTCTTCAATAGGAGTACATAGGCAGCCATCTATGGTTCGGTCTTACCCCTACCAAAACATAAGTACTTGTCAGTAGTACTGGGATCAAACTTCAATCCACCACATTTTCATCGGCTTCAGACCAAAGGGATGGAACTACCTGGCCTCCCCATACATAAATGGAAGAGTTGGCGACCATCTAAGCCGTGGTTGATTCCTTGAAGAGCAACACCAATCCATAAGAGATGGAACTAACTGGGCTCCGCTTAAATAGGAGTATTGGTGACCATCTGTGGTGCGGTCAATCTCAGAGAGGAAAGCCACACTCCTCTCCACATGTACATACAGAAACCAGTCCCAAGACACCAAAGAGGGTAGGGATACACATAGATCAACGATCCATTCTGAAAGATCCTACGACATCTCAATGTCCATCCATCAAGGATGAGTTCGGAATACATCAAGATCACAAGTCCTGAAGAAGCAGGCAAATATCAAGCAAGTATCAAGGTACAACTAAAAGAGAAGTGAAGCAAAATATATTTCCCTACCATATATAATGTTGTTTAATATATACAATATATGATATACAAGACAAATGGCTAAGCTAGTCTGTGCAGGAAAATACAAGTTTATCTACAGATCGGTGTGTATGCGGGCTATTAGATCTAATATAGCATCTCTCTTCGAGGAAGGGAGTAACGTTGTGGTCTCCTGCATCAATATATCTACATGTGCCAATAGATCTGAGGCAAACTGCATGGTGGCATGATGCTCATCAATATATGCACTTATATCGGCAAGTATGCCAGTAGTAAGGGATCTCACTGAAGTACTATCTATAATGGCTATGTCCCAGGCAGAGAGGGAAACATCCCGCTCAATAATCAATGCATCTCTGGCTGATCTGGCCTCATCCCACTCCTCAATAGCGGTGTCTCTATGAGCTATAGCCTCCCCTCTCTCCAATAGAGTGGTGTCTCTCCCATCAAGAGTTGTCAACATCAAGACCCTAGCCCGATCTCTCTCAAAGGTCATCAGATGAAGACTCTGCTCTAAATACTGTGTTGAATGTTGAATCACTGTAGCACTCATACTGGGAGAGTCTGCAAGAGTTGCTGGCAACCCAGTGAATAGCTCCTCCTTGGTGGGAATATCAATGTCCTCTATGGGCTCTCCACCATCAGAACTAATCCACGACGATGTGGATACTACCGCAACCGATGTAGTCTCTGTCTCCATCCACGCGGAATACTCTGCAGAACAGCCCGAATGGCTAATAGAAAATGCAGCTAGTTCACACTGATCCCAATAGGCATACACCCTGGATCTGTCCTCTACTGACAAGTGGCGGAAAGCCAAGCGCTGACTCGAAGCCCCCTCAAAAGGATGGAAATTCTGAAACTGGTCAAACTGACACATCACAGCCAGTGGGTGGTAAGTAGTCATGCCCCTCAATCCAGCCAGAGGTAGATAATCCATGCCCAGAGAATGAGTGATGAAGTTGTAGGGTGAATTGAGCCCTATACACGATAATATATCAAATGGATCTCCAATCCCTGCTAGGAAAACAGACCAAGATGCAGGATCTATACATTTCGTAGGCTGAAAGGAGTACGACATGGCTATCTCATGGTTAAAACAATACCCATGCTGTCTAAAAGTGCCAATCGGTCTCAGGTGTGACATAAATCACACGTACAACTTGACCGAACTACCTGTGAATACCCCTGTAGGGTAGGAACTGCAATATGTAGTCGATCTCAATGTCTCTGCTACAATCATCGGCACAATTGTGTGACCCTCCTTGAGAGCTCTCACTGCTATAATGACGCCACTGTCCAACTCATCCATGTACCGTGGCATGTATACATATGACAATACACATAGTAGCAGTACATCTACTCAGGCCAAATGCCAATGATCCTCCAGCATGGTAAAATCCCCGGAATACCGTGTATATCTATCCTCTAAGTCAAATCTGTCCATTAAAAAATGTTAGGATACCACGTAGCCGGATGTGATCTCATCCTGCACAACTCTATGCCTTAACCCGATGAGGGTCATAAACTATCGGCTCATGTCGCCAATAGCCATCCGCGCGCAAGGTCTGTCCAATTGCAGTGCCATTAACCGTGTGTACTCCTCTAAGGTAGGAGTCAACTCATGGATACCAATCCAGAAAACCTGCCTCTCTGGTATCCAATGCTCCAACATACCCTCTACAAAGCCTGCGGGAATAGTGGTGGTGACATACTATCATACCACAATCTCAGATAGGATGACACCAATACTGGTGGGGTATGATCAATGCTGCTAACTATCGAGGAAGACATCTGTGTGGGCTGTGTCATAAGACCATCCAGGGGTCAATGCTGAATATCTCTGGACATACATAAATATGCATAACATAATATATGCATGATAAACAACAAATGGAAATATGATGTAGGGAATAAAAGTAAATACATTCCTAAGTACATCATCAACTAATACATCTCTGTACAGCAAAAAATACAGGGAAATGGGGCACAGACGCCCAACTACTAATAGAGGCCTATCAAAAGATATATCGAGAATGTGGCATAGCCACCCAGTATCTAACAGAGGCCTATCAGAAGATATAATGAGAATATACATCAGAAGAGGACAATGGTGTCAATGTCTACATCATCAATCTTGTCCCCCTGATGTAACTCCCCCCGAGTCACTAGATCTCTATCAACGGGGATGTCGGGCCTATACAATGGAGGATCTGCACCGGCAAAGCCATATGGGTCATCTGAGGGGCCAGCTCTTCAACTGGAAGTATCAAATGTATCTGCCTTTGTCGGATCTCTACCCAAGTGCCGAATAAAGAAATGTGCCCGGTCCAACTGTCGGGTCAAACTGTCAATCTGTGTCAATTGAGTCAGATCTCTAACATAGGCCATTCAATCCGTCATCATCACGGATCTAGGAACCATATCCCCCATAAACTGCATGGCGCGGGTCTGGGCTCCGATGGTACGAGGGGACCACCAATGCTAAAACGTAGCCTGGGTATGTGGACCCTCTGACAGTGTAAAATTGTCAACGCCCATCAAGGGGATATCAATGACGGGTGACTATGAAACAAGCCAATAATGCCTTACAGGAGGCAAGATCGGTATACGAATCTCTCTTGTGGTGCTCCTAATAGCACGCTCTCCTAAATAGAGCTCTCATCCACTATATGTGAAGATAGGAATCCTACGAGTGGAAATTACGTACTCAACACCAGTCGGGTATCCATCCTCAAAACCAATGGCCAAGTGCTCCCCAGAATAGGGAATCTAAGTAATGGCATCAGCTGTCAACAACTCCAGCTATAGGTGACAATGAGTGAAACCCTCAGCTACACGGACCTCCGCCAGTATGGAATGATGTCATCACCGTCCTCGTGGATAGGTCTCCAAACCTAGCACACTCACAGGACACAAATATGGGAGCCTCTCATAGGCCCATAACTGCCAATACAAAGGCAAACATCTGCTATCAGTCAACACTCTTAACCTGTACATGGGAAATTAAAAGAGAAATACTCACTAGCAGAAAAGGGTAAAATCCTAGACAAGCTTCCGTCAAGCCCTGCGAATGCATGCGCATACCCTTAAGGAAATAGGCGAAGGTATAGGAGCCCCAGTCATACTCTCCGATACGTTCCATATGTCGTGTGGCGCTCACTAGAGTGAATGACACCATTGAAGAGTTATCAACTATGAAGCAGCCCCTAATGATCATCAGGAACAATCACCGAAGAATGTGATCCCTGACTCTCACATCATCGGGTATAGGCTCACTCAATAGCCTGTTTATATCATCTATGCTCAATGGACCTATACGAATGGTCCAGCCCTTGAGCGCCTTAGCTGGAACTCCTAGCAAAGATCGAATGGCAGTCGGGGTAATATCCGTCGTACATGGCACTGGCACCCCTCTGGCTCGGTCCAGTTTGACTTGCAAATGAGTTTTCACAAGCTGAAGAGGCCAAATCAGGAATAAAAACGCTATGCGAATGAGCAGAATAACCTGAAATCCTATTTTTCACGGGTCAAGTTGTGGCTTTACATATCACTCATTGGAATTCGCCCAAACACAAGGTACACTATACCAATGATCTTAATTGTTGCAAACTATATTCGACAATACCTCACGAAGGTCCGATGCCATCAATTCAGGGTCGTATCCCTGAAACCTGGTCCCCAGCGGGTCTTCATACAACCCATCCATTGATGCACACGTCAACGAAGGTCAAGAAGCCTTGACATTATCCCCAGCAGAGATCTCATCCGTTGATGCACATGTCAATGAAGGTCAGGCAACTTTGACAACACCGATTGTTGGCAGTAACTCCAACAGAGCAGTGGAAAGACCTGACGATACAAACCAGGAAAGAACATCCTCGTCGAGGAGGACCGATGATGGAATGTGTTATACACATCCTCAACAGATAAATCTCTATCCCAACAGAGTCTCTTACATGAGAGATGCATTTTTAGTATGAAGTCTGTATCAAGGATTAAGAACTTTGGTGATAATCCCAACGTCAACATCCTGGAAGCTCCTGAGAGCATTGGATTGGACATCCAAGACAGTTCATCAGGGTTGTCAGTATTAACTGTCAATCCCGGTAGAAGTCAAAGGGATTCAACAATCATCCCACCATGTTGGAGAACAATCCAGCAAACCACATAAATTTGCATCATGTTGTTGTACACTGCATTATGATCATCTTGTTTCATTTCAAGTGTCTAGTATTCTTTATCATATCCATGCCATTTCATTGCATGAATATGATAAAGAGGGACATCTATAGACACTCGAAATTTTTTGCATACCTGTTACTAACATTGGTGGAGGGCAGAATCATCTCTAAGAGATAACCCTGGAGGACAGCTCATTCAATCCCGGAAACAACCCCGGGAGTGTCAGTTTCAACCTCGAAGATAACCCTGAGGCATGTAGTTCAAATACCAGAAATTACACCTGAGAAGGCCGTTTCATCTCGGAGATAACCCCGACATACTCAGTCTCAGTCCCGAAAACTACCCCGGGAAAGACATTGTCAACCTCGGAGATAACCCTGAGGAATGCAGTTGCAGTTCCAGAGATAACCCCGGGAGGTCAGGCATACCTCAAAAATAACCCTGAGGACATCCAGCACTTGCAGCAGCCCAATCTCAGAGATAACCCTAAGCAACGACTGCTTTATCAGCCCAAACCAAAGATAACCCCGATGAGGGGCAAAATCGTCATTTTGCCACCTCAATCCCACATGTGCGTCATCTCAACACATTTTAACATACATTCTACATAGCAATGTCCCACAAGAACCAAATAGCTACAATCCTGAGTGACACAGGATAGCACACCGGATGGAATTTGAAGCTTGAAGACCAAGGGCATGGTCCCATCTTCCTGACTTCTATATACAGAAATGTAAATATATATCAGGCCTTTTATATATTTACATTTCTGATCCCCAATGGAGGTGCTTCGTGGTGGTTGATCATGTCTGTATATATATTTACAACTTTTATATATATAACTGCTTACTACTTTCATATAAATTGCGGCATCAGGTGAGCCTAGGAATCATGTGATCACAGATTCAGTCTACTGAATCTAGATTTGATTCCCGTGATGGACATTCTCAGCTGTAAGAAGCTTGTAAATTATTCATGGTGTTCGAATTTCCTTAGATGACTTTAATGCCCATGAAGAGTTCGGTACTACTTTGTACATTGTTTTCTCGATGATGCTTCGCATCTCAAAAATAAAAGCAATCAAGCCAAACATTTAATAAAATGAAAGTATCAAAGGCCTCAATTACTATTAAGCACAGGGATTGAAAAACCTCTTTTACAAAACTTCATTGTTATATCTTGTTTAAAACTGAATTTTTATACAAATTCAAACCCTGTGTATATAGGTGCGAACGAGGCATAGCACTACTTCCAAATAAATTGCACATTGGCCCACACATACACATTCATATAACAGTTTAATTAAAAGTGGTGGTCACCGTGGTAACACGGATGTCGGTGGGTGCCTAACACCTTCCCTCCGCATAAGCAAGTCCCTGGACCCTAATGAATCTCGGTTTTACAAACCCGTTTAGCAGTGTCACATCACTGGGTCAATGTGCAAACCTTTTTTCGATTGTGTTGGTACAACCATTTAAAAAACCAACTGGCGACTCTTACAGTCAAATCGTCAAAATATAAATGTCGGACCTTTTCACAACTTGTTTTTTCAAACAAATCTCACCTAACATGAGAACACCAAAAGACAAGAACAGAAAATGGACAGTAAAAGTCCGGACGTCGACACTAATAGAATACAATAGACAACAAGTTTAGCTGCAGTGGAACAAGCAATCCATTAGAAGAGTCAACCAGAGCATGATATCTATTATCTTATATCATTTAAAAGTTTATCATTAATTTTATCGCTAAGACTCAGCTTAATAAATAATCCACATAACTGAATTATCCATGCACTACGAGCCAATGATATTCATTATTACCACATTCATGAATCATCCATGCACTATGGGCCAAGGATATTCGTTATTATCACCAGTGGTCATGATCATGCCAAACAACAATTCATCTTTGCACCTTTGGCCGAAGAGAACCCTTGGTCATGATCATACCAATAACTGTCCATCAATGCACTACGGGCCAATAAGGACTTTTATCACATCATTTGTAACATTACAGGTTATGAATATACCAAATGATCCTTGGTCATAATCATACGAATTAATAGTCCATATATGCACTATGGGCCAATGATGACTTTCATCACAATATATGCATGAAGATGATGACAATGTTATAAGAATTCAATTAAATTAAAGCAAATGATAAATTTTAAAGATTTATAATTCAATAATGTCCAAATTGTCAACATGATACTGCTTTGTGGAGTAAAATTCAAGAATAATATTGTATCAAAAATGATTTGAATAGAAAAGAAATCCATTTTTGTCATGAATAGTACCCCGGGTGAATAGTACCCGAGTAAATAGTACCACGTGAATTACTTCATGAATAGTACCTCATAAATAGTACTCCGGCATGAAAAGATTAAACTTTAACAAGAATGTTCAGAAAAATATCCTTGTGAAACGATACTAGATTAAGCGCAAATTTCAAGGATATTCTACTAATTTCAAGGAGTATAGAAGCAATACTTAACAAAATGAGTGTAGAATTCGGAATCTGAAACAAAATAATATTACTTACATACTATCTATATGGAAGAAAATATTATTTCATATGAATATTGAACAAAAATAATATCCCTTACGACTGTTAAACAAAAATAATATTCCTTACAAATATTGAATGAAGATAATATTCCTTACAAATATTAAACGAAGATAATATTTCTTGCGAATATTGAACGAAATAAAATTTCTTATGAATACGAAAAATAATATCGTAAGCGAATATAAAATAAATAATACCCCTTACCTCAAAAAGAGAGCAATTCTGACTGGTACAACGGATATATTCTTGAAGAAAACTTTAACAATTTTCTACACTCAAAGCTTCCTTAAACTCAAATGAAATACACTCAATATTATAGAAGAAGAATTCTCAGATTTTGGTGTGATTTTTAATTCTAAACTAAGCATCCTATTTATAGGAGAATGGAAGGATACTATTTAGAAAATAAAATCACGGACGCACAGTAAAAGCATCATGGGCTGCAATCGACGGAAATTTTTTTATTTACTATTCATTACTGTGCAATAAAATATTCTAATAAAATAAAAACTTTATATATATATATAATATGTGTGTGAGTGTGATGTGGATGTGTGTGTGTGTGTGTGTGATAGGGATGTGTGAGGTGTGTGTATGTCTGAGGTGTGTGTGTGGTGGTGGTGATTATAAGTATATATATATATATATATATATATATATATATATATATATATATATATATCTAATAATTTTCATGATTATTTTAAAAAATGAGTAAGTGAGGGTCCATATAATAAGCAAAATTTACAACAAATACTTCATAAAAATCCCCTCTATTTATCTCAACTCACTTGGCTTCACAAAATATATTTTTAATAATATTTATTCATCATTATGATAACTCGCAATATTAACAACCAGATCATTCCCAGGAAAGAGGGGGCTTTCCGATAAGGATTTCTCCTTATTGGCGCGCAATTAGGTGACCAAACCCTTTTCCTCGACAGAACTTTCTAAACATCGCCAACTCACTTTGTTGTCTCAATTATTGATTTAATAATATAAAATATTGTGACAATAATTGAATCAATAACGTGAGATACTATGTAGCAATTACTGTGGCAATAATTGAAATAAACTGAGTGACTTCTCACGTAAGCATCAATAATCAATACCGTGTGCTACTATGTAACCACATGTATTATTGTACTTTTATCATCGGGTATTTCAACAGTTAATGGTAAAACTTTTGACGTTATTTTTATAAAAAGATATTTTTGTCGTTTTCTAACTCCGACAAGAATTACATTGGGGTCCACCAATGATTGCTACCATTGCATGCGAATATTCTCTGATAAAACGAATAATCCCTGACCAATCGAATATTTATAATAACTTGCTTACTTTGCAAAATTTATAAATATTACCCACAATTATAATATTATATCAAATCCACACCTTAATACTCAAAAAAAATATTTTGAGAAAATTAATCTTTATTCATAAAATTTGGGGTCTTACAACCTCCCCTTCTTAACAAATTTTATCCTCAAAATTAACGTACGTACCTTGTATGCCGAAGATGTATACCTTGTCAGATTCTAACTCATGAGGTATAATCTTTGAGCGTAGAATATGTTTCTTCTTATCTAAGATTTTAACCGGTATCACCTCATACGTTAAATCTTCTGCTATCTCGTCTAGTTCTAATCCAATAATGTGGTTTGGGTCGTCCACATATTTACGTAACATCGATACGTTAAAAACGTTATGAACACGCAACATACTTAGCGATAAGGCGTTAGCCTTCAACAGTGTTAAATTGATAGAATACAATAGACAACAAGTTTAACTGCAGCAGAACAAGCAATCCATTAGAAGAGTTAAGCAGAGCATGATATCTACTATCTTCTATGATTTAAAAGTTTATCATCAATTTTATCACTGACACTAAGCTTAACAAATAATTCACATCACTGAATTATCCATGCACTATGGGCCAAGGATATTCATTATTATCACATTCACGAATCATTCATGCACTACGGGCCAAGGATATTCGTTATTATCCCCAGTAGTCATAATCATGCCAAAAAATAATTCATCTTTGCACCCTTGGCCGAAGAGAACCCGTGGTCATGATCATGCCAACAAATGTTCATCAATGCAGTACGGGCCAATGAGGACTATTACCACATCATTTGTAACATTACATGTCATGATTATACTGAATGGTCCCTGGTCATAATCATATCAATTAATAGTCCATTTATGCACTACGGGCCAAAGATGACTTTCATCACAATATAAGCATGAGGGTGATGACAATGATATAAGAATTAAATTAAATGAAAGTAAAGGATAAATTTTGAAGATTTATAATTCAATTTATCCATAATTCAATAATGTCCAAATTGTCAACATGATACTGCTTTATGGAGTAAAATTCAAGAATAATGTTGTATCAAAAATGATTTGGACAGAAAAAAATCAAATTTTGTCATAAATAGTACCCCGGGTGAATAGTACCTGAGTGAATAGTACCCCATGAATAGTACTTCGTGAAGAGTACCTCGTGAATAGTACTCCGACATGAAAAGATTAAAATTTAACAAGAATGTTCAGAAAAATATCCTTATGAAACGATACTAGATGAAGCGCAAATTTCAAGGATATTCTACTAATTTCAAAGAGTATAGACGCAATACTTAACAAAATGAGTGTAGAATTCGAAATCTGAAACGAAATAATATTACTTACATAATACAGAGCATGAAAGAAAATATTATTTCATACGAATATTAAACAGAAATAATATCCCTTACAACTGTTGAACGTAAATAACATTCCTTACGAATATTGAACGAAGATAATATTCCTTACGAATATTAAATGAAAATAATATTTCTTGCGAATATTGAACGAAATAAAATTTCTTGCGAATACGAAAAATAATATCGTAAGCGAATATGAAATAAATAATACCCCTTACCTCAAAAAAGAGTAATTCTGACTTGTATAGCGGATATATTCTTGAAGAAAACTTTAATAATTTTCTACACTCAAACCTTTCTTAAACTCAAAAGAAATACGCTCAATATTATAGAAGAAGAATTCTCTGATTCTGGTGTTATTTTAAATTTTAATCCTTTTATGCCAGAGTACTATTCACGAGGTACTATTTACGAAGTACTATTCACGGAGTACTATTCACTTAGGTACTATTCATTACAAAATTGATTTCTTTTCTGAAAAAATTAGTTTTGATACAATATTATTCTTGAATTTTACTCCACAAAGCAGTATCATGTTGACAATTTGGACATTATTGAATTCTGGATAAATTGAATTATAAATCTTTAAAAGTTATCCTTTGCTTTTATTTAATTGAATTCTTATATCATTATCATCATCCTCATGCTTAAATTGCGATGAAAGTCATCTTTGGCCCGTAGTGCATAGATGGACTATTGATTGGTATGATTATGACTATGAATTTTGTATCGGTATAATAATGACCTGTAATGTTACAAATGATGTGAAAAAGTCCTCATTGGCCCGTAGTGCATTGATGGACAGTTGTTTGTCATGATCATGACCATTGGTGATAATAACGAATATCATTGGCCCGTAATGCATGGATAATTCATGGATGTGATACTAACGAATATCCTTGGCCCGTAGTGCATGGATAATTCGGTGATGTGGATTAATTATTGAGATGTGTTACAGAGATAAAATATTGATGATGAACTTTTAAATCATAGAAGATAATATACATCATGCTCTACTTGACTCTTCTAATGGATTGCTAGTTCTGCTGCAGTTAAACTTTTTGTCTATTGTATTCTATCAATTTTACACTGTTGAAGGCTAATGATAATTTATTCTGCATTATCTTAGTCATAATATTCTTTACTGGGTTAGTTGAACTCACCTTTTTCTTTCATTGTTCTCTTCAGGAAATGAAAATATAGTTAGGACTAGTCGGGGAATGGATTGATGGTCCAAGAGAGTAGCTATAGTAGTCCTCACTATTCTATGAAATAGTATGATAATAATTGTAATGATGACTTCATTTTAGTTTGGATATTGTTTACGAGACAATATTCGTGTTAAAACTCTCAGCTTACATTTGTCGTATTGTGTAAATTTAGTTTGTATTTGAATTATGTACCATGTATTTGGTGACTCAGAATGAGTTGTGTATACCTATTTTGGGGGCGTCACAATTTATGAATAATTATTATGTGGTGAATATTGGTTTAATTTTGATATAAATGACGGAATTTGTTGAAAGTTTAACAATTATTTTCTCCGATAAAATATTTATTCAAATATATTATTATAATATTATAATTTTTTTAATGGTAATATTGTGACGCCCCCAAAATAGGTATACATCACCCATTCTGAGTTGTCAATACATGGTACAGAAACAACTACAACTATATTATTACAACAGTAAAACTGTGAGTTTGAATACAAATATTATCTTCTAGACAATATCTATACCCAAATAAATTCTCATCACATTTATTGATACATTATTTTACAAAATGGTGAGGACTACTAAACAACTCTCTCTAGAACTTTCATTCCATACCCCACTGCACTCGCTATATTCTCGCCTCCCGAGAAGAAAAATGGAACAAAAAGGAAAAGGGTGAGCTCAACTAGCCCAAAGAAAGAATATTATGACTAAGATAATATACAACAAATTATCGTTAGTCTTCAACAGGAAAAAATCTAATAGAATACAATAGACAACAAATTTTAAATCAATATTTCTTTGCGAAATAATAATTCATTAGAAGAGTTAAGTAGAGAATGCAAACTACTATCTTCTATGTATGAATTTAAAAGTTCATCATCTATCTTTTATCCTCAGTAACATCAATCAATATATATCCGAATTAAATATTCATCTTTGCACTACAGCCAAAGATATTCATCATTAGTCATGTTCATCTAAACACTGCTCATCTTTGCACTACAGGCCAAAGATATTCTTCAAAATCATTCATCTTTGCACTACGTGGGCCAAAGATATTCCATAATATCATCATTTAAGACTGAAAATGATGAAAAATATTTTTAAAGAAACGAATCCAGTGAAAAATGACAAGGATTAAGGATTAAGGATTTGTACTTTGTTTTATTCACATCCAAAAATACCTCAAAAATAATCACAGTGGTGTAAAATTCAAGAATGATCAAAACATGGATACAATCAAAGCTAGTATCCACAATAGATATTTTGGACGAAAAGAAAAATTTTCATTTTTCGATGAATAGTGCCGTATTCGTGAATAGTGTCGTATACGTGAATAGTGCCATATACGTGAATAGTAACTCCGACACCAAAAGATAGAAATTTCACAAAAAACATCTTTACGCTTCGTGAATAGTACTCGTGAATAGTAACTCATGAATAGTAACTCGTGAATAGTAACTCATGAATAGTAACTCGTGAATAGTAACTCATGAATAGTAACCCCGACATGAAAAATTTCCAAATTTGATAAAAATTTTCAACCAATATTACGGCATAATGATATTGAAGAAATAATATCATTTTCGAATAAAATAACATCCCTTACCTCGAAAGACAGTACTTCTAGTTGAAACACCGGATATAGGTTATGACTTGAACTTGCACCGTATAGCAATACTCAAAGTATACTCAAAATACTCACAAGAATAGCTCGATAATATAGAGAGAAAACTTCAGTTTCTGGTGTGATTTTCAATTCTAACCTAAGCACCCTATTTATAGAAAAATGCTTAGAACACCAAAGTAGAAAATTTAATATAATATTAATATATATTTTCCAAAACCTCATACGCACACTTGCCAACTGAATTCAGCTCCTACACATGTTAAATGAGGCCACCTAAACATTCCAAAAACGTTTTTCCTATTTTAAATATTTTAAACTTCCAAAAATTAATTATTTCGGAGCTTTGGAACTTCAATAATTCATAATAAATAGCCCTTTTATCAGAAAATTCGAATCTCACGGCTTCTTATAGGAAATTCAATTCTCTACAACTTTGCATAATAAAGTTTTTCCAAATTCCAAACAAAATTGACCGAAAACCACAAACAAGCGATTTTACGAAGTTATAATCAAATTTCAAATCGATAAATGGGGTCCACCGCATGTTTAACATGTTTTAAACATTTATTGCAACAAAAAATACTCTTCCTCCTCGTATACTCATATATCCCACATTCGTTGTAAAAATATCACCATTATTATATTATTAAAATATAATAATATATTTAAATAATTATTTTATCGTAAAAGATAAAATTTCAATTTTCAACAATTGTCACATTAAAAATTTTCTCCATCTATATCCACATAAAATCAATATTTTTCTTATCATATGAATCAATAATTAATTATTCACAAATAATATTACGTAATCACAATATTGATAACTGTGCGCCTTGTGGAAAGAGGGGCTTTCAATAAGAATTTCTCCTTACTAGCCGTAATTAGGTGACCAAACCTCTCCTTGATGTAACTTTCTAGACATTGCCAATAATGTTATCTAATAATATTATTCAGATAATATGAATTATTGCATCGATAATGAAAAATACTTGTAAAATGACAATTATTGAAACAACAACAATATAAAATATCAACGCAAAGAATTATTAAATCAATAAAATAATCGAATAAGAATTATCGTAACCATTATTAAGTAGTGCCTTCTTACGTAAGAATCAATAATTGGTGCAATACCGCAAAGCTACTTGTGTTTTAACCAATTTAGTATTTTAATAAGATTAATCTGGTAACAACTACGCCGTTATTTTTAAACAACTTATATTTGTCGTTTTCTTCATCCAATCGCTTTCCGTTATGGGGCCCACAAAATCTATCGCTACCGTCAGCATTTAATATTCCCCGACAAAGAAGAATATTCCACGACCAAACGAATATTCCCAAACAACAATGAATATTTTATAACCACTTGCTTATTTTGAAATATTTATATTTTACCCATAACTATTCATATTAATCAAATCAACCCTTACTATTTCAAAATAATAAATAGAAAATTAAATTTCATTAATAATAATTTGGGGTCTTACAACCTCCCTCCTTATGAAATTTCGTCCTCGAAATTGACGTCACGTACTGGGTGTTTTTGAAAAGGTGAGGATACCTCGCTTTCATTTTCGCTTTCCAATTCCCAAAGTCATTTCCTCTATAGCATGATTCCTCCACAAAACTTTAACTTGTGGTATGACCTTTCATTGCGTAGGACATGCTCCTTCCTATCCAAGATCTTGACAGTACCTCCTCACAATACGTTAAGTCTTCTACTATCTCGTCTGCGTTTCTAACTCTATAACGTTGTTCGGGTCTTTCACATATTTATGAAGTACAGATATGTGAAACACATTATGAACACGAGACATACTCGGAGGTAACGCGAGTCTATAGGCTACATTTCCTACTCGGTCAAGAATTTGAAATGGACCAATAAATCGTGGATTGAGCTTTCCTCTCTTCCCAAATCTTGTAACTCCCTTCCATGGAGCAACTCGCAACAATACATGATCCCCTATACTAAATTCCACGTCCTTTCGATGAAGATCCGCATAACTCTTTTGTCGATCTTGTGCCATTTGTATACGTTGTTGAATCATTTAAATCTTTTCGGTGAGTCATATCGTATTTAACTCGGGTCCCAACAATGTTGCTTCACCCACCTCATCCCAACATATTGGAGAGCGACACTTTCGTCCCATATAATGCTTCAAATGGAGCCACACCTATACTTGCTCGATAATCTGTTGTTGTAGGAGAATTCCACCAATGGTAAGTACTTATCCCAACTGCCCTTGAAGTCTAGGACACAGAGTCTTAATAAATCTTCAAGAGTTTGAATAGTCCTTTTTCGATTGTCCATCCGCTTTGAGGATGGTATGCTTAAATCAATCGTAAATCCGTGCCCATAGCTTTTTGCAAGCTAACCCAAAATCTTGAAGTGAATCTTGGGTCACGATCCGAAACTATGGATACAGCATGCCATGCAACCTCACAATCTCATTCACGTACATACTAGCAAGACGTTCAAGGAATAAGTCTCCGTGATCGGTGAAGAAATGAGCGGACTTGGTTAATCTATCAACAATAACCCAAATAGCATTGATGCCTTGAGAAACCGTAGGAAGACCCGTAACGAAATCCATGGTAATATGTTCCCACTTCCATTTCGAATCACAAGTGGTTGCAACGGACCCTTAGGTACTAGATGCTCCGCCTTTACACGCTGACAAGTTAAACACATCGAGATAAACTTTGCAATCTCTCTCTTCATATTGTTCCACCAAAATGTGTGTCAAGATCACGATACATTTTGGTACTTCGAGATGGATTGCAAATGGTGTATTGTGTGCCTCCATCATAATCTTGTACTTCAAATCGTAGTCGTTAGGGACACAAAGTCTAGAGTGGACTCAAGTATTCCTTCTTCATCAATTCTCGCCCTAATAGCTCCTTCTTGTACTTTCTTCTTCATACGCATCATTCTCCGGCCCAGTGGCTTGAGCAACCTTAACTTTTTCTATTAAAGTTGGCTCTATCGTATACTTGACATCATCGCACTCATTCCCGCATATGATCTTCTACTCAACGCATCAGCTACCACGTTCGCTTTTCCAGGATGGTATTGAATAGTGTGGTCGTAATCTTTCAACAACTCAAGCCAACATCATTGCCGCATGTTGAGTTCCTTTTGCGTGAAGAAATATTTGAGGCTTTTATGGTCTGAATATATCTCCACTTTCTCCCCATATAGATAGTGCCTCCATATCTTTAAGCGGCAAACGATCGGGCGCTAACTCTAGATCATGAGTAGGATAATTCCTCTCATACTCTTTAAGTTGTCATGAGGCATAGGCTATGACTTTCCCACGTTGCATGAGAACACATCCTAACCCTTTGCACAAGCATCAGAGAGATAACAAATCCATCCGAACCGGATGGTATTGTTAGAAACAGTCTTAAAAATGAGTCTCCTCTTGAGCTCTTGGAAACTCTTCTCGCATTCTTTGCTCCAAACGAATTTTGTATCCTTCCGAGTTAGCTGGGTTAATGGAGTAGCGATTCGAGAAAACCCTTCCACGAATCTCCGATAATAACCAACTAAGCCCAAAAAACTACGTGATCAACAATCGACTTTCGTTGCTCCCAACTTTGTATTGCTTCAATCTTCGCGGGTCCACGGATACTCCATGTTTTGACACCACGTGCCCAAGAAATGCTACTTCCTCAAGCCGTAACTCGCATTTCTTCAATTTGGCATATAGTTTGTTTTCACGAAGCCTTTGAGTACCAAATCAAATGGTGCTCATGATCTTCACGACTTTTGGAATATATGAGGATGTCATCAATAAAGACAACAACAAACCGATCCAAATATTCCTTGAATACTCGGTTCATCATATCCATGAAAGCCACAGGGAGCATTAGTCGGTCCGGAAGACATGACTAAGAATTCATAATGCCCATACCGAAGTTCTCGAAGGCGCCTTTGGAATATCCTCGCCTCTAATCTTCACCGATGATATCCGAGCGAAGATCGATTTTTGAAAAGAATTGTGCCCCTAGCAACCGGTCAAACAAGTCATCAATACGAGGTAGAGGATACCTATTCTTGATGGTGACATGGTTCAATTCCGATAGTCAATACAAAAAGTCGCATACTCCCGCTCTTTCTTCTTTACGAATAAAACAAGAGCACCCCAAGGAGATGTACTAGGATTTAATGAAACCGATGTCCCAACAATTCTTGTAGTTGGACCTTTAACTCCCGAAGTTCAATAGGAGCCATTCGATATGGGGTTTTAGAAATGGGCTTTGTACCAGTTCAAGATCAATAATGAATTCAACTTCACGCTCGGGGTAGGCAGGAAGTTCTTCAGAAATACGTCGGGAAAGTCAATAACAACAGAATATTATTCAAATTTGACGTGTCTTTATTCAAAACCATAACATGGGCTAAGAAAGCTTGACATCCGCTTTTTCAATAAACGAATAGCTTTATGATTAGATATGACAAAGTGATTGATTTTAATGGTTTAGTTGCTTGAATTAAATAACAGTCAAGTTAGGAATATGAAAACTAACAACCTTATGAAAAACAATCAATTTTGGCATGATGAGTAGTTAACCAATCAATCCCTAAAATCACATCAAAAGCAAGTAACTTTAAAGAGATAAGGTCAACAGTATGCGGTGATGGTGCCAACTTGAATCAAACAAGATTTATAAACAATGGATGTGATGAAAGTTTCTCCTAACTGAGTTTCCACAGATAGGTCAAAGTCTAATTTCTCCTGAGTCAAGTTTAAACGTTGAGCACATGCAGGAGAGATAAATGAATGGGTAGCACCGGATCAAGTAAGGTATAAACTTCGCAAGAATTTATAAATAGCTTACCCGTGATCACCTCGTTTGGGTTCCTCGTATTTTGACCACCACAACAAACGCTCTTCCCGGAATCGTTGACTTTGACTTTTTCTCGATAGTCTTTTGAGTCACCGTCCCCATTGAACTAGGTTTCGCTACCGCATAATCTCGAGCGATATGTCCTTCCTTTCCACAATTATAGCATACCTTGAATCGTTGTTGGGCGGCTTGACCGATATGTCCTCTTTTTCGCATTTGTAGCATATGACCGGTGGTCGTTCTCTCCCTTAGAACCGATTCTTTAAGACCGCCGTCTCTTCACATAGGTCGTTGTTAAATCTCCTCTTTTAAAATCTCCTCCTGATTCCTTCTTCTATTTTCATGGCCATGATTACCACCAGAGTGGTTACCATTTTGTCCGTCTGTTTTCTTTCTCCGTTGGTTATCATTATTCTGCTGACCGCTATCTCTGCGGTACGATCCTCGGTTATGGTCCCTCGGTTGAACATACTCGTTATCTCGCTTCTAACAATTGAGCCTCAATAACAACATCCGAATAGAGAGAAAATTTATGAGAAATGAGATATTGTCGTATCTTGGGGTTTCAAACCTCTCGTAAATATCCGCGTCATACGCTCCTCATTCTCCACCAAATGAGGTGCAAACTCGGATAACTCGCAAACTTTGCCTCGTCATCGAGACACCGCCATGTTGTTTTGTTCTAATCATGAACTCCACTTCCTTCATATAACGAACACTTTCGTGAAAGTATTTGTCATTAAATAGTTTCAAATGTCTCCCAAGACATCTTGAAAAGTGCCGGATGGGTACGCTTCATGACTCCCACCAAGAGATCTCGCCTCACCACCACGGAATATAAAGGTGGCGAATGGAACCTTCTGTTCCTCCGTGCATCCCAAGACATCGAATATCTTGGTAATTTGCTTAACCCATGTTTTCGCCATGATCGGATCTGGCTTTCCCTTAAATTCTGGTGGTCCCAACTCTTTGAACTGCTTAGTTGTGACAACCCGTGAATTGCTATCATTTCCTCCTATATTTTGAACACGAGTCTCCTTCGTCTGATTTTGCATGAACTGTAAAAAGCTTCTAAACATCCCCTCGTTGATCATCTGCTCAGTGGTGTTGTTCACATGAGGAACATTGCCAGCCTGTTGCACGTTCTCCTCGTTGGTGAGTATATGTGTCTCCATGGTCTCATTTTCACTGTTAATATTCTCAGTCGACATTCTCAAATACTGTCATAAAACAAGGGTTAATTAAGGAAATCAATATATCACATAATATCCCTATATACCGACCAACTAACAAATAAGCTTAGGTAGGACACACTAGCGAAGGATTTACTCGTCTCTTCCCTCCTAGTTCTATTTCCCGATCTTCGCCAGAGATCATATCCCTAAGCTCTGATACCAACTGTGACGCCCCCAAAATAGGTATACATCACCCATTCCGAGTTGTCAATGTTAGGTTTGTAATATTCATCAACGCAATCAAATTGCAAAAATAAGCGGAAGCGTGTAAAATCAGAGTTTAAAAAATTTACAAACCATATACCCGGATCACCCTTTATGCACAATTATTAATTAAACGAAAAGATAAAGAATAAATCATATCCTTGAAGATCGAGCTTCCTCAGGTACAAGTTCACCTCCAAATCCTTTCGCGTTCAATCTTGAATCCACCGGGTTTGGTTCCTTCCTTTGATCAACGTTAGCCACCCAAATGTTTGGCCTCTAGAGGTGATCCACCAAGGAAGAAGAAAATTCAAGAAGAAGGGGTGGTTGGCTAAACCCTAGTTTTTCTATCTCTATAGAAAAGGTGTACTCCCAACAACTTGGAATTATTTTGTTTGTTGAAAAAGTCAACAACCCATACCACCCATAATAAGACTCCTCTTATTTATAGATGTGGGCAACCCATCTTAACAATTAAGGAATTGGGTTTTATTTAATTAATTAAGCTCCCTAATCTTATTAGGGATAATTAATTAAACTCCTTTAACTAATTTTCCTTCCTAATCCAATTAGGAATAAATGAGAGTACTTATATTAAATTAATTCCTAAACTCTTTTAGAAATTAAAATAATAATAATTGTAATAATATTAATAAGACTCCTCTTATTAATTTATATTTAATATTTCTAAAATATTAAATAATAAATATTAAGCTATTTAATTTATTCTATCACCATAGATTAAATTAAATATACTTAACATATTATTATTACGATTATGCCATTAACTTCTTAAATAATTATTCTTCCTTTTATGGTGTGACCTTTAGGTTCTCCATATTAAACCTATTGTGAATAAATCAATTAGAACAATTCTAATCTTATTTAAATAAATAAATTAAACAATTAATTTATTTAAATAAATAATATTTATTCTACAATAGGGATAAGCCTCCCTAGCGATCAACGACTTTCCGTGATGATATAGATTTCAACATTAATCATTAAAGAACCTTTGAGTAAATAGTTACCGTGACAATTCAATCCTTCCACCATACAATGTCCCAATTAAATATAAGACATGGAATTACTGTCAAGTCTTATTTTATTTAATTATATGTATTTCGATCCTTAAATGCACAACTCCAAATAATGCAAATTAGAAACTCCTTTCTAATTTCATTCTGCCTTGGCCAAGGACTACTGGGTTGTCATTTATCGAATCACATAGGACATTTCTCTTCTTTATTAGAAGTGGTAGATTCTTTATTGATCATACATTATCTCCATGTACAACTTATTATACCCAAGCATACCCTTTGATATACCCTAAGGGTCTTAAGGAATAAGTCAAAGTATAACTCATCATACACAAGATACTATGATGATCTCAAGTCCAAGGATTACTTGTACTACTATCACTACAGAATTCCTATTGACAGCAAATAAAACTCCATTAGGTATTCCTTAGCGAGCCAATGCTCAAAGAAACTTATTCTCTAATAAGCACCTACATACTTGCTTTAGTGTCTCCACACAAATGATCATGAGATCAATCATCCTCATCCAATGAGCAAGTTAACGTATGTACCAATCTATCCTGGATTCACTAATCCCCAATTTAGTAATCCAACGATTGGGAACAATTTTAGTTTTAAGCTTTCAAAGAATTTAGATCTCATTAGAATGATCATCATCATTATTCTAAAAGCATTGCTTAAAACTATGGGTTTATCACATATTATAAAACAAACATCATGTAGATAATTAAAAGCCTTTAATAAATTAATACTTTTTATTAATAAATGAATAAGATTGTTACAAAGTATATGCTTTATCATCAAACATGATTGGCTTGTGTGCATACTACTTTCAATCTCCCACTTGCACTAAAGCCAATCGTCATGGTATCCCATACTCTTCTTCTCTAAGTGACGATTATCCTGCTGTTGGATAAGCTTTAGTTAATGGATATGTAATGTTGTTCATGAGAGTCCACTATCTCTATAGTGATTTCCCATCTTTCAATGATTCTAATAATCAAATGAAAGTGCCACAACACATGTTTAGATCCAAGATGAGACTTAGAACTATTCCTAGTTCTCAGAATGAACTTTTAATCCAAACAATCAACTTGCGACTTCATTTATAGCTATATACTTTGTCTTTATCACTAAACCAAAGAACTCTTTGTTGCTTGAACCTTTCCAATTCATCGCACCACCGCTCATGGTAACACTTTACCTTAAAGTGGATTTTCGTCGTCTTCTTGGTCTCGTCTCGAAAAACTTGAGTCTATTAAGCCCTCTAGTTTTAATTCACTCCATCACCATCATGTATGATCACATCCTTAGTGCCGTTAAGAACTTTAAGATGTTTTTCACCGACTCATAGTGAACTTCTCCGTAATATGATCGATCCACATCGTGTCTCAGATATTTCATTGCATACATGATAGTCACTCATGCGACCTCTCTTTTCAGGAGTCTGTGGGGACTATTAAGAGAGATACACTCCATAGCTCATCTACATGAGACATCTCTTGGAGTTTGCCATGCTAAACGACTTTAGCATCAAATGAATATACATTCCTTGGGTTAAGTTGAGCATCCTTTTAAATCTATCTATATAGATTTGCATCCCCAATTAAGATACTCTTCCAAATCATTCATGGAGGAATGTTTAGACAACTTTATCTTTACTGATTGTAGCATTGGTATATCATTCCTTATCCGTAGTATATCAACATATAATACTAGAAATTTCACGACGCTCCCACTGACCCTTTTGTACACATTAGATTCATTCTTGTTTTTGATAAAATCAAACTCTTTTGATTATTTCATCAAAATGAATGTTCCATTTTGAGAGTGTCTATAACTCTTACCTCATCGTGTGTAACTCGGATCATCATCTTCTATGATGCGTACCTCATCATCATCATCCATGATGAATCCATACCTCCTGTATCTTCAAGACTATTTCGATTTACGATTCATTTGTGGTACAATAGGTCTATCTACGTGTTCCTCTTATTTGACTTATAGTGTTTTGTGGTTCTTGAACTCTTCAAGATCTATTATCCTCCCACTAGCCCCTTTAATGATAAACACCTTTATCTTAGAAGCGCGTGTTTCAGAACAAACACCTTTTGCTAAGTAGAATTATAGAACATATACCCTAAACTTACTTTAGGATGTCCCACAAATCAGATATGTCAAATCTTGTCCCAAACTTATCCTTTGAAACCGCTTTCACATAAGTTGGAACCCCTTATCTTAACATACTTAAGATTAGGAATCCTCCCCGCCCATAACTTTTATGGAGTCTTGGGCCGATTTAGAGATTACATTTTCAGTAGATATGTAGCCATTTCTAGGACATGACCTGTAAGGATACCGGAATGTCGGTAAAATCATTATGGACCGCACCATGTCCAACAAGGTACGATTTTTTACCTTTCGAGATACATCAATCAATTATTTCAGATCAAGATGTGTCCATTATGAGAAAACCATTTGAGATGATCTAGAAACTTATCAGACAAGTATTTATTCCTTGATCTAATCAAAGAATCTTAATACTTTGTCATTTGTTTCACTTCAATTCTTTGAACCTTTCAAATAATTCACACTTGTATTTCAACAAATACACACATTCAACTCTTTGAATGATCATCTCCTTTTCTTATACTAGTTTGTTCAATTTTAAATCTTGAACAAAAACTGTATTATAACCGAAACTTCACTAAGCTTCTTGGTTAGCCTCTCTGCAAGATGCTTCTCGCAGCTTTCTTTCCAAAGGTCCAAAGCTTATTGCGGTGGAAGCAAACTCCTTTTGCTATCCATATCGCTTTATTCTTATTATCCTTTGTTTATGCCTTTCTATTTACCTTCTTTGAATCGTTCTTTATTTCAAAGATCCTTTGGCCCCTACCAAGAAGACTTGATCTTTCTTGGTTGGAAAGTGACTCTCAACATTTTTCAACATATTAAGCAAATCGCCAAAGTCGATATATCTAGCTTGTTTCATATGAAAAATTCACAACAATTGTGAAAGGAGTCCGGAGTGAGTGCAAGATCAAATCTTGGCTCAACTCTCCATCCATGACAAAACCAATTTGTCTAATTGATCAATCAAATTGATTATGTTAAGAACTTTTTATCTGCATTATAGTGTCATTGGCCATTCTAGATCGGAAGAGCTCCTTAGATATCGATATCTATCAGTCCAACTTTCCTCACCATCAACTACTTGATGTGTAGGAATATAGTAGGAGCATCCATAGTTTCATGTTGACGCTGAAGCTCGTTACTCATGGATGCGAGCATGATGCATTGAGCCAACTATGCATCATCTTGCCACTTTCTAAAAGTAGCAATCTCTTCCTCGGAGGCATTATTCGCAACCATTGCGAGGGGATAAGCGTATTAAGGACATAAGATAGCTTTTCAGCCATGAGAACTTTTCTCAATTTCCTTAACCAATCCGTTTAATTCGGTCTGATTAACTTAGTATTTAATATGCTTCGCAGTGATAGTAATTTTTTAGACATTGTAAAATTCTGTAAATGAATTTGTAATTAACAACATTTTAACATACATTCTTTTATTAATTACCAAAATAAATTAGGTCTTGTTTTAAATTGGTATCTCCCACTATTTTCTTCAAACTATATTACCCTCATTTATATAGTTCGGCAAAATCTAATTAAAGATTTGCTAGTGAGAATAAGGATCCCATTTCAAATGTATATAGCCTTGTGGTGACACAACAAAAACTATATATAAATAAATAGGTAGACAACTTTTGTCAATTACATCAACTATGCAACTCCTTGTATTTTGCCTCTTAGATTATTTTGATCAAGTGGTGGCACATCCGAATCAAAATTATCCAAGTTAAGTCCGACCTAGCACTCCATATATTCAAAAAGAAAAATATCATCCTTGTGGTGACCTGAACAAAACAATATTGTTCAATTTTCTTTATAAGCATCAAATGTGATAAATTAACATCTTAAATACTTAATACTTGCCTTGTGGTGACACAACAAACTCATATTAAATATTTAATACTCTATTAATTTTATCATGCTAGAAAGGCGACGCTCGATATTCCAAATATCTTTGAACGCTTAGGACTTAATATAAAAATTGAGGGTTTGTTATTAATTTGTCTCATCTTGTTTAGCGCATTATATATATATATAAAATACGCGTTATATTAATGAACATGCGAAGCATGTTTGCATAATATATAATATATATAGTATAAGCATGCACATATAGAATACTATATTCTACCCGGATTGATTATGGACTTTTATTCTAGTTTGGTTCACTAGAGCCACCAAGTGAACCAAAAGGTCAAACCCTAGGGTGCAAGAAATAATATTTAAATATAACTATTACATTTAAACCCGGGCTCCATTACAAACGGGTCTTCAAGCGCTTCTTGTCCCTTGATCTCTAATTTTTCAAAATAATTCTAAATATTCCTATTACAAAACTATTTAAAATAAATAGAAACCTTGATCAACAGTCAAGGGGAAGTACATAGGAGGGAGATAGAATTTACATTAAGAAAAATTAGAGAAGACGAGGTACGCAGACCCCATTTAATAAAACCCATACATTCATGCATCCAACTAAAATAAAATCCAATCGCATTGGTCAATAGTCCATAATCAATCCCATTTATTATCATACACATCACCATATGCATCAATAAATAACATTCATCTCATGAATAATAAACATTTAATATATATATTGATATCATTTAATGGGCAAATTTAGTTAGTATAAAATCTATTTTTGAATCAAAATAAACTTCTTTATTTTAATCCAAATTTAAATCAAAATAAAACTATTTTATTTTAATTTATCCAATTTTGAATAAAATAAACTATTTTATTTTAATCAAAATTTTAATCAAAATAAACTCCTTTATTTTAATTAATTATGGAATCCAATTCCATGTAATAAAAATAAAAATCTTTAATTAAAATAAACTCTTTTATTTTAATTAATTATAGAATCCAATTCTATGTAAAAAAAATCTCTAATTAAAATAAACTCTTTATTTTAATTAATTATGGAATCCAATTCCATGTAAAAAAAAACTTTATTAAAGGAAACACTTTTATATTCTTTCCTATTCACAAATAAACTCTTTTATTTTGAATAATATGAAATCTATTTCATATCTAAATAAACTCCTTTATTTAAGGAAATTAGGATTCTTCTTTCCTATTCACAAATAAACTCCTTTATTTTGAATAATATGAAATCTTATTTCATATCTAAATAAACTCCTTTATTTAAGGAAAAATAGAATCCAATTTCAACTCCAATTAGTTAGCATAGAATCCAATTCCAACTCTAATTAGTTAGCATGAAATTCTAATTTTAAAATTAAAATAAATCTTTTATTTTAATATTAAAATAAACCTTTTATTTTAAGATTAAAATAAACCTTTTTATTTCAATTATAAAATTATTAAAATTAAAATAAAACTTTATATTTTAATATTAAAATAAACCTTTTATTTTAAAATTAAAATAAATTTTTATTTTAATTATATAATTATTAAAAATATATATATATATATATATTCGTAATATATATTATATATATATATATATATATATATCCGCTCTTTATTTAACTTGATTTCGTGCCTCTTAAAAAAAAAAAAAAAATGTCATCGTCATATATGCTATAATATATATGTATATATATATAGAAAAACTTACTTGTTTTAATATATAATATATATATATATATATATCCTGCTTAATAAAAAATATTTGGCTTTTTTTTTTTTTTTTTTTATTTTTAGTTTGCATGTTATCCGGTTTATATATGCTGCCTAGAAATCCGTGCCAGCCATATTTTGTGACTTTGATTTCCGGAAAAAAAAAAAATACTACACGGAATTTTAAAAAAAAAGAAATAGGCTTATAAATTTATTTATTTATTTATTTATTTATTTATTTTTTAAATTTTATACAATAAAATTATGCCCAATTAAATTGTTCTAAACACATATCAATATATAAATTAAATTTGACAATTAATAATTCGCATAAAGGTTTGGCTCTCGATGCCATTATTAGGTTTGTAATATTATTCAATGCGCAATCAAATTGCAAAAATAAGCTGAAGGCGTGTAAAATCAGAGTTTAAAAAATTTACAAACCATATACCCGGATCACCCTTTATGCACAATTATTAATTAAACGAAAAGATAAAGAATAAATCATACCCTTGAAGATCGAGCTTCCTCGTGTACAAGTTCACCTCCAAATCCTTTCGCTCAATCTTGAATCCACCAGTTTGGTTCCTTCCTTTGATCAACGTTAGCCACCCAAATGTTTGGCCTCTGAGAGGTGATCCACCAAGGAAGAAGAAAATTCAAGAAGAAGGGGTGGTTGGCTAAACCCTAGTTTTTCTATCTCTATAGAAAAGGTGTATTCCCAACAACTTGGAATTATTTCGTTTGTTGAAAAAGTCAACAACCCATACCACCCATAATAAGACTCCTCTTATTTATAGATGTGGGCAACCCATCTTAACAATTAAGGAATTGGGTTTTATTTAATTAATTAAATTCTTTTAATTAATTAAGCTCCCTAATCTTATTAGGGATAATTAATTAAACTCCTTTAACTAATTTTCCTTCCTAATCCAATTAGGAATAAATGAGAGTACTTATATTAAATTAATTCCTAAACTCTTTTAGAAATTAAAATAATAATAATTGTAATAATATTAATAAGACTCCTCTTATTAATTTATATTTAATATTTCTAAAATATTAAATAATAAAATTAAGCTATTTAATTTATTCTATCACCATAGATTAAATTAAATATACTTAACATATTATTACGATTATGCCATTAACTTCTTAAATAATTATTCTTCCTTTTATGGTATGACCCTTTAGGTTCTCCATATTAAACCTATTGTGAATAAATCAATTAGAACAATTCTAATCTTATTTAAATAAATAAATTAAACAATTAATTTATTTAAATAAATAATATTTATTCTACAATAGGATAAGCCTCCCTAGCGATCAACGACTTTCCGGATGATATAGATTTCAACATTAATCATTAAAGAACCTTTGAGTAAATAGTTACCGCATAATTCAATCCTTCCACCATACAATGTCCCAATTAAATATAAGACATGGAATTACTTTCACAAGTCTTATTTTATTTAATTATATGTATTTCGATCCTTAAATGCACAACTCCAAATAATGCAAATTAGAAACTCCTTTCTAATTTCATTCTGCCTTGGCCAAGGACTACTGGGTTGTCATTTATCGAATCACATAGGACATTTCTCTTCTTTTATTAGAAGTGGTAGATTCTTTATTGATCATACATTATCTCCATGTACAACTTATTATACCCAAGCATACCCTTTGATATACCCTAAGGGTCTTAAGGAATAAGTCAAAGTATAACTCATCATACACAAGATACTATGATGATCTCAAGTCCAAGGATTACTTGTACTACTATCACTACAGAATTCCTATCGACAGCAAATAAAACTCCATTAGGTATTCCTTAGCGAGCCACGTCAAAGTGAACTTATTCTCTAATAAGCACCTACATACTTGCTTTAGTGTCTCCACACAAATGATCATGAGATCAATCATCCTCATCCAATGAGCAAGCAACGTATGTACCAATCTATCCTGATTCACTAATCCCCAATTTAGTAATCCAACGATTGGGAACTATTTTAGTTTTAAGCTTTCAAAGAATTTAGATCTCATTAGAATGATCATCATCATTATTCTAAAAGCATTGCTTAAAACTATGGGTTTATCACATATTATAAAACAAAGATCATCATGTAGATAATTAAAAGCCTTTAATAAATTAATACTTTTATTAATAAATGAATAAGATTGTTACAAAGTATATGCTTTATCATCAAACATGATTGACTTGTGTGCATACTACTTTCAGTCAATACATGGTACAGAAACAACTACAACTTTATTATTACAACAGTGAAATTATGAGTTTGAATACAAATATTATCTTCTAGACAATATCTATACTCAAATAAATCCTCATCACATTTATTGATACATTATTTTACAAAAATGGTGAGGACTACTAAACAACTCTCTAGAACTTTCATTCCATACCCCCGACTGTACTCGCTATATTCTCGCCTCCCGAGAAGAAAAATGGAACAAAAAGGAAAAAGGTGAGCTCAACTAGCCCAAGAAAGAATATTATGGCTAAGATAATATACAACAAATTATCGTTAGTCTTCAACAGGAAAAATCTAATAGAATACAATAGACAACAAATTTTAAATAAATATTCGCAATGAAATAATAATTCATCGGAAGAGTTAAGTAAAGAATGCAAACTACTATCTTCTATGTGATGAATTTAAAAGTTCATCATCTATCTTTTATCCTCGTAACATCAATCAATATATATCTGAATTAAATATTCATCTTTGCACTACAGCCAAAGATATTCATCGATTAGTCATGTTCATCTAAACACTGCTCATCTTTGCACTACAGGCCAAAGATATTCTTCAGAAATCATTCATCTTTGCACTACAAAGCCAAAGATATTCCATAATATCATCATTTAAGACCAAGATGATGAAAAATATTTTTAAAGAAACGAATCCAGTGAAAAATGACAAGGATTAAGGATTAAGGATTCGTACTTTGTTTTATCCACGTCCAAAAATACCTCAAAAATAATCACAGTGGTGTAAAATTCAATAATGATCAAAACATGGATACAATCAAAGCTAGTATCCACAATAGATATTTTGGACGAAAAGAAAATTTTTTATTTTTCAATGAATAGTGCCGTATACGTGAATAGTGCCGTATACGTGAATAGTAACTCCGACACCAAAAGATAGAAATTTCACAAAAAACATCTTCACGCTTCGTGAATAGTACTCGTGAATAGTAACTCATGAATAGTAACTCGTGAATAGTAACTCATGAATAATAACTCGTGAATAGTAACTCATGAATAGTAACCCCGACATGAAAAAGTTCCAAATTTGATAAAAATTTCCAACCAATATTTCGGCATAATGATATTGAAGAAATAATATCATTTTCGAATAAAATTACATCCCTTGCCTCGAAAGACAGTACTTCTAGTTGAAACACCGGATATAGGTTATGACTTGAACTTGCACCGTATAGCAATACTCAAAGTATACTCAAAATACTCACAAGAATACGCCGATAATATAGAGAGAAAAACTTCGCCGGTGTGATTTTCAATTCTAACCTAAGCACCCTATTTATAGAAAATGCTTAGAACACCAAAGTAGAAAATTTAATATAATATTAATATATATTTTCCAAAACCTCATACGCACACTTGCTAAACTGAATTCAGCTCCTACACATGTTAAATGAGGCCACCTAAACATTCCAAAAACGTTTTTCCTATTTTAAATATTTTAAACTTCCAAAATCAATTATTTTGAGCTTCTAACTTCAATAATTCATAATAAATAGCCCTTTTATCAGAAAATTCAAATCTCATGACTTTTTATAGGAAATTCAATTCTCTACAACTTTGTAGAAGAAAGTTTTACCAAATTCCAAATAAAAATTGACCGAAATCCACAAACGTGCGATTTTACAGGCTATAATCAAATTTCAGTCAATAAATGGGGTCCACCGACATGTTTAACATGTTTTAAACATTTATTGCAACAAAAATACTCTTCCTCCTCAGATACTCATATATCCCACATTCGTTGTAAAAATATCACCATTATTATATTATTAAAATATAATAATATATTTAAATGAATTATTTTATCGTAAAAAGATAAAATTTCAATTTTCAACAATTGTCACATTAAAATTTTCTCCATCTATATCCACATAAAATCAATATTTTTCTTATCATATGAATCAATAATTAATTATTCACAAATAATATTACGTAATCACAATATCGACAACCGTGCGCCTCCTAGAAAGAGGGGGCTTTCAATAAGAATTTCTCCTTCTTGCCGCAATTAGGTGACCAAACCTCTCCTTAGATGTAACTTTCTAGACATTGCCAATAATGTTATCTAATAATATTATTCGAGATAATATGAATTATTGATCGATAATGAAAAATACCGTAATGACAATTATCAAACAACAAAGAATATAAAATATCAACGCAACAATTATTAAATCAATAAAATACTTTGAATAAAGAATTATCAGTAACCATTATTAAGTAGTGCCTTCTTACGTAAGAATCAATAATTGGTGCAATACTGCAAAGCTACTCTGTTTTTAACCAATTTAGTATTTTAACAATATAAACTGTAATAACTACGCAAGTTATTTTTAAACAACTTATATTTGTCGCTTTCTTCATCCAATTGCTTTCCGTTATGGGGCCCACAAAATCTTCGCTACCGTCAGTATTTAATATTCCCACACAGTTAAAGAATATTCCACGACCAAACGAATATTCCCAAACAATAATAAATATTTTATAACCACTTGCTTATTTTGAAATATTTATGTATTTTACCCATAACTATTCACATTAATCAAATCAACCCTTACTATTTCAAAATAATAAATAGAGAAAATTAAATTTCATTAATAATAAGTTGGGGTCTTACAAATATTATTATAATAATATATAATTTTAAGCATGTGAATAAAAGTGGAGTGAAGGTTATTATTTTTATATTGAATTCCTTACGTGCACGTTTTAAATTCTGCACATTATTTTTTAAAGTGAATGCATGCTTGAAATATTCTCCTGCAATGCAAATTTTTCTCCAAATAGTGGGTTGGTGAGAAAATTGCCTGTAAAGTGGGATGTTGCCAAATTTATGGGCCCCAACTATGGAAAATGAATGAAAGTTAGGCTTTGAATGAAAAAGATTAGGCGGATAAAAATGTGGGCAAAGTTAGGTACATATATTTAACGTTTCTCCCTCCATTGCACTATAAATAGGGGGGTAACCCTCCTTCCTCAACACACCATTTCAATATCAGAAATTCTTATTCTATAGTATTCTGAGTATTTCTCTTGAGTATAAGGATACTTTGAGTGTACCTTTTTATGCAAGATTTTCTCAGAATAATATTTGATATTCCAGTCAAATCCAGTTTATACTAAGGTAAAAGATATTATTTTTTTGCAATACTCATAAGAAATATTATTTCCTTTCATACTCCATATTATGTAAGGGATATTATTTCAATTCATATTCCTAAATTTAAACTTAATATGGTAAGTATTGCTTCTATAATTCCTGAAATGAGTAGAAATTCCTTAAGTTTTGCGCTTCATTTAATATCATTTCACTGGATATTGGTCTGAATTTTTTTATTAAATTTTAAACTTTTCATGTCTGGGTATTATTCATGGGCACTATTCATATGGTACTATTCATACAGTATTCACGAGTACTATTCATAACAGAATTTAATTTTCTTTTCCGTCCAAATTATTTTTGATACATGAATTTAATTTTTGAATTTTACTCCACGAATAACTATCATGTTGACAATTTGGACATTTTTTAAATCTGGATAAATTAAATTAAAATTCTCTAATATTTATCATTTATCTCACCTGATTGAATCTTTATATCATTGTCATCATCCTCATGATTATATTATACTGGAAGTCATCTTTGGCCCGTAGTGTAAAGATGGACTATTGATTGGTATGATTATGACAAGAAATTATGTATTGTATAATCATAACCTTTAATGTTACAGATAAGGTTTGTGGTGAAAGTCCTCTTTGGCCCGTAGTGCATAAATGGACGGGTGTTTAGCATAATCATGACCACCGATGATACTAACTAATATCCTTGGTCCGTAGTGCATGGATGATGGACTTTTAAATAATAGAAGATAGTAGATATCATGTTCTACTTGACTCTTCTATTGGATTATTGTTTCCGCTGCAGTTGTTGATCTAAAACTTGTTGTCTGTTGTATTCTATCAAATTTTTCCATGTTGAGGACTAAGGATAATTTGTTCTACATTAACTTAGTCATAATATTCTTTACTGGGCTAGTTGAGCTCACCCTTTTCCTTTTTGTTCCATTGTTCTTCTGAGGAGGCGAGAATATAGCTGGGACTAGTCGGGGTGTGGAGTGATGGTTCAAGACGGTTATTATAGCAGTCCTCACTATTTTGTAAAATAGTGCATCAATAATTGTAATGAGGACATGATATAAAGATTTGTCTACAAGATAATATTTGTATTAAAACTCTCAGCGTATGTGTTGTCGTATTTTGCACAACAATTTTATTAATGAAGTTTGTATTTGGTTTTTGTACCATATATTTGGCGACTCGGAATGGGTTGTGTGGACCTATTTTAGGGGCATCACAGTTGGTATCAGAGCTTAAGGATATGATCTATGACGCCCCCAAAATAGGTCCAATCCATCCAACCTATTCTGAGTCGCCAAATACATGGTACAGAAAACAACTACAACTTTATTACTACAATTGTCGTGTAAAATACAACAACACATATACTGTGAGTTTTAATACCAACTGTGACTCATGTCCCAACTATGGACAGCACCTCACAGTGATACCTTACATAAAGGTACAATCTAGAACTGTAAGACCCCAAATTATTAATAAATGAATTTTATTTTCCTCTATTTATTATTTTGAAATAGTAAGGGTTGATTTGATTAATGTGGATAGTTATGGGTAAAATACGCAAATATTTCGAATAAGCAAGTGGTTATAAAATATTCATTATTGTCGGAGAATATTCGTTTGGTCGTGGAATATTCGTATTATCGAGAATATTCGTATACAATGTAGCAGCCTTTTGTGGGCCCCATAACTAAAAAGCGATTGGATGAAGAAAACGACAAATATAAGTTGTTTATAAATAACGCGTAGTTTTTACCGTTAATCTTCGTTGGAATACCCGATGGTTAAAACACACTAATACACGTTGTTGAAACAAGAAGACACTAGAGTATTGCACCAATTATTGATTCTTACGTAAAGAAGGCACTACTCAATAATTGTTACAAAGAATTATCGCTCAAGATTTTATTTTATTGATTCATATAATCACGCATTGATATTTTATATTGTTGTTGTTTCAATAATTGTTATTACATAGTATTTTCCATTATCGAGCAATAATTCATATTATCTAAATAATATTATTAGATAACATTATTGGCAATGTCTAGAAAGTTCTGTCTAAGGAGAAGTTTGTCACACCTAATTGCTGGCCAAGAAGGAGAGATCCTTATTGGAAAGCCCCTCTTTCCTCGAAACTACCGTTGCAAGATCTTGTGATTCTGTAATATTATTTGTGAATAAATAATTATTGATTTATATGATGAGGAAAATATTGATTTTATGTGGATATAGATGGAGAAAAGTTTTAATGTGACAATTGTTGAAAATTAATATTTTATCTTTTTCTGATAAAATAATTCATTTAAATATATTATTTTAATAATATATTAACGGTGATATTTTTATAATGAATGTGGGATATATGAGTATATGAGGAGGAAGAGTATTTTTTTTTTATGGCATTAAATGTTTAACACATATTTTGTGTGTTGGTGGACACAATTATTGACCGAAATTTGATTATAGCCTGTAAAATCGCCGTTTGTGGATTTCGGTCAGTTTCTGTTTGGAATTTGGAAACACTTTCTTCTGCAAAGTTGTAGAGAATTGAATTTCCTATAAAAAGTCGCGAGATTCAAATTTTCTGATAAAAGGGATATTTATTATGAATTATTGAAGTTTCGAAGTTCTGAAATAATTAATTTTTGGAAGTTTAAAATATTTATAATTACAAAAACATTTTTTTTCATTTTTGAAACTCATTTAACATGTGATTAGGAGGCTGAATTCAGATTGTTAGTGTGCGTATGAAGTTGTGGAAAAATATAATAATATTTAATAAATTTTCTACTTTGGTGTTCTAAGCATTTTCCTATAAATAGGGTGCTTAGGTTAGAATTGAAAATTACACCAGAAACTGAAGTTTTCTCTCTCTATATTATCGAGCGTATTCTTGTGAGTATTTTGAGTATTGCTATACGGTGCAAGTTCAAGTCATAGCCTATATCCGGTGTTTCAACTAGAAGTACTGTCTTTCGAGGTAAGGGATGTTATTTTATTCGAAAATGATATTATTTCTTCAATATCATTATGTCGAAATATTGGTTGGAAATTTTTATCAAATTTGGAACTTTTTCATGTCGGGGTTACTATTCATGAGTTACTATTCATGAGTTACTATTCACGAGTTACTATTCACAAGTACTATTCACGAAGCGTGATGATGTTTTTTGGGAAATTTCTATCTTTTGGTGTCGGAGTTACTATTCACGTATACGACACTATTCACGAATATGGCACTATTCACCGAAAAATAAAATTTTTTCTTTTTGTCCAAAATATCTATTCTGGATACTAACTTTGATTGTATCCATGTTTTGATCATTCTTGAATTTTACTCCGCTCTGATTACTTATGAAGTATTTTTGAACTTGGATTGTTTAAAATACGAATCCTTAATATTTGTTCTTTTGTTTCACCGGATTCGCTTTCCTTTAAAATATTTTTCATCATCCTCGGTCCTAAATGATGATATTCTTGAATATCTTTGGCACCTGTAGTGCAAAGATGAACAGGTGTTGAGATGAATATGACCGACTGATTAATATCTTTGGCCCGTAGTGCAATGATGAACATGTGTTTAGATGAATATGATCAACTGATGAATATCTTTGGCCTGTAGTGCAAAGATGAATATTTGATTCCAGATATATATTGATTGATGTTACAGGGATAAAATATCGACGATAAACTTTTAAATTCATATATAGAAGATACTAGTTTGCATTCTCTACTTAACTCTTCTAATGAATTGTTGTTTCACCGCAGCTTGTTGATTTAAAACGGTTGTCTATTGTATTCTATTAGATTTTTCCTGTTGAAGACTAACGATAATTTGGTGTATATTATCTTAGTCATAATATTCTTTATCGGGCTAGTTGAGCTCACCCTTTTCCTTTTGTTCCATTTTTCTTCTTAGGAGGCGAGAATGTAAATGAGTACTAGTCGTGTGGTATGGAATGAAGGTTCTAGAGAGAGTTGTTTAGTAGTCCTCACCATTTTTTGTAAAATAATGTATCAATAATTATGATGGGGATTTATTTGCGTGTGGATATTGTCTGAATGGCAATATCTCAGATTTAAACTCACAAAGATATATGTTGTCGATTTTGCATGACAAATGTATTAATAAAGTTGTAGTTATTTCGCATACCATGTATTTGGCGACTCGAATGGGTTGGATGGAATGGACCTATTTTGGGGCGTCACGGTTGGTATCGAGCTTAGGGATATGATCTCCAAGTGGCGGAGATCGGGAATAGAACTAGGAGGGAGAGATTTATAAATCCTTCGCTAGTGTGTCCTACCTAAGCTTATTTGTTAGTTGGTTAGTATATAGGGATATTATGTGATATATTGATTTCCTTAATTAACCCTTGTTTTATGACAGTTTTTGAGAATGTCAACTGAGAATATTAACAGTTGAGTAAATGAGACCGTGGAGATGCCTGTACTTACCAACGAGGAGAACGTGCAACAAGTTGGCAATGTACCTCCTGTGAACAACACCACCGAAAGCGAGATGATGAACGAGGGATGTTTAGAAGCTTTTTGCGCTTCATGCAAAATCGACGAGGAGACTCGTGTTCAAAATACAGAGGAAATGATAGCAATTCACGGTGTGGTTACAAACCAAGCGCTTCAAAGAGTTGGGACCACGAATTCAGGGAAAATCCGGATCCGATTAAAGGCGAGACGTGGTCAAACAAATTACCAAGATATTCGATGTCTTGGGATGCACGGAGGAACAAAAGTTCCATTCGCTACTTTTATGTTCCGTAACGAGGCGATTCATCGGTGGAATCATGAAGCGTACCCATCCACCGCACTCAAAGATGTCATGGAGACGTTTGAAATAGTTCAATGACAAGTACTTCCCCGAAAGTATTCATCATATGAAGGAAGTGGAGTTTATTAGATCGAGCGAGAATAACATGACGGTGTCCCAAAGATGAAGCGGATCATGAGAGTTATCCAGTGTTTGCACCTCATTTGGTGGAGAATGAGGAACGTATGACACGGATGTTTCTGAGAGGTTTGAAACCCGACATACGTCAGTATCTCATTTCTCATAAATTTTCTCTCTATTCAGATGTTATCAACATGGCTCAGTTGTTAGAGCGAGATAACGAGTACGTTCAACCGAGGGACCATAACCAGGATCATACCAAAGATAGCAGTCATCAGAATAACGATAACCAGCGGAGAAAGAAGAATACGGACAAAGGCGGTAACCACTCTAGTGGTAATCGTGGCCATGAAAATAGAAGAAGCGAGTCGGGAGGAGATTTTAAAAAGAGGAGATTCAACAACGACCATGTGAAGACGCGTCGGTGCCGAGTAACCGGTTCCAAGGAGGAGAAAGACCACCTATTCATGTTGTTACAAATGCGGAAAGAGGATATATCACCTCAAACCGCCTACAACAGTTTAAGGTATGCTATAATTGTGAAAAGAAGGAGGACATATCGCGATCGAGATTGTATGGTATCGAAACCCATCCAATGGAATGGTGACTCAAAAGGATGTCCTGAAAAAAGTCAAAGTCAACGGTTCTGGAAGAGCGTTTGTCGTGGCCGGTCAAATGCGAGGAACCCCGAAAGAAGTTAGCACGGTTAGTTAATTATAATTTCTTGCGAAGTTTATACCTTACTAGATACCCGTTCTACCCATTCTTTATCTCTTGCTTGCGCCAACGTTTGAACTTGACTACGAGAAATTAGACTTTGACCTATTTATGGAGACTCGCTTAGAGAAACTTTCATTACATCCGTTGTTTAGAAATCTTGCTTGATTCAGTTGGCACTATCACATTACCTCGTTAACCTTATTTCTATAGAGATATTTATTTTGATGTGATTTTAAGGTTAACTACTCATCATGCCAAATTGATTACTTTAAGGTTGTTAGTTTTCATATTCCTAAGCAACTTTGTTATTCAATTCAAGCAATCAAACCATTGTAGTCAAACATTTTCATATCAAGCCATGAAGTCATTCGTTTATTACGGATGTCAAGTTTTCTTAGTCCATGTTATGGATTTGAATAAAGACACGCCGATTTGAATAATATTCTGTTGTTATTGATTTTTCCCGACGTATTTCTTAAAGAATTTCTTGGCTTACTCCCAAAGCCTCGATATTAAATTTTGTATCGACTTTGAACCCAAGACAAAACTCATTTCTAAAATCTCATATCGAATGGCTCCTATTGAACTTCGTGAGTTAAAAATTCAACTATAGAATTTGGTACCGAGCCTTTATCCGGTGACTTCCTTTGTGGAATGCACCGCCGACTTCTCGAGGGGACACCATATTCGTATGCGATAGTAAACCGATAGGTGTCATTGTAACGTGTTATCCAAGGTTAGGATATGAGTCACAGTTGAGAACAACCTAAGTCGATAATCGAAATACGTAGCTTTCTAGGCTTAGTTGGTTATTATCGGAGATTCGTTGAAGGATATTCTCGAATCGCTATTCCATTAACGCAGCTGACTCGTAGAGATACAAAATTCGAATGGAGCAAGGAATGTGGGAAGAACTTCAAAGAACTCAAGAGGAGACTCATTTCAACACATGTTCTGACAATGCCATCTTGGAAAAGCGAACGTGGTAGCTGACGTGTTGAGTAGAAGATCGTATACAAGTACGAGTACGATATTGTCAATGACTAATTTCGTATAATTTACAAATAATAGAGATGGAGATGAAAACTCTAGGTACCCACGTGATGATATACGAGTATAATCGACTTTAATCGATAAAGTTAAAGCTGTTCAAGCTACACACCGGAGCTGATGAATTTGAAGAAGGAGGTGCAAGAAGTTGTTATTTCAAAAGCGAGAATCGGTGAGGTGAGGAAAGCTCAAACCTTCAATTTATTAATCCATTTGAAATTCTCGATCGAATAGGAACTGTGGCCTATAGACTCATTTTACCGCCAAGTATGACGCGTGTTCATAACATTTTCACGACGATGTTACGTAAATATGTGGACGACCGAACCACGCTATTGAGTTAGAATCGGACGAGATAGCCAAGACTTAACGTCACGAGGAGGTACCACAAGATCTTGGATAGGAAAGAACATGTCCTATGTATCGAGGTTATACCACAAGTTAAAGTATTGTGGAGAAACCATGTTATTGAGGAAATGACACGGAGTTGGAAACGGAAATGAAAGCGAGGTATTCTCATCTTTTCGAAACACCAGGTACGTAAGTCAATTTCGAGGACGAAATTTGATAAGGAGGGGAGGTTGTAAGACCCCAAATTATTAATAAATGAATTTTATTTTCCTCTATTTATTATTTTGAAATAGTAAGGGTTGATTTGATTAATGTGGATAGTTATAAAATATTCATTATTGTCGGAGAATATTCGTTTGGTCGTGGAATATTCGCATCTTTGTCGGAAATATTCGTATAATATTCCTGCGATCTTTTGTGGGCCCCATAACTTGAAATCGATTGGATGAAGAAAACGACAAATATAAGTTGTTTATAAATAACAGGCGTAGTTTTTACCATTATCTTGTTGGAATACCCTGGTTAAAAAAACACTAATACACGTTGTTGAATAAGAGCATACATCGGTATTGCACCAATTATTGATTCTTACGTAAGAAGGCACTACTCAATAATTGTTACATGAGAATTACCGCTCAAAGATTTTATTTTATTGATTCAATAATTGCTGCATTGATATTTTATATTGTTGTTGTTTCAATAATTGTCATTACACAATATTTTCCATTATCGGAGCAATAATTCATATTATCTGAATAATATTATTACATAACATTATTGGCAATGTCTAGAAAGTTCTGTCTAAGGAGAGGTTTGGTCACCTAATTGCGCGCCTGTAAGGAGAGATCCTTATAGGAAAGCCTCCTCTTTCCTTGGAGCGGCACTGGGTTGCAAAGATCTTGTGATTCTGTAATATTATTTGTGAATAATTAATTATTGATTTATATGATGAGGAAAATATTGATTTTATGTGGATATAGATGGAGAAAATTTTATCGTGACAATTGTTGAAAATTAATATTTTATCTTTTCTCGATAAAATAATTCATCTAAATATATTATTTTAATAATATATTAACGGTGATATTTTTATAATGAATGTAGGATATATGAGTATATGAGGAGGAAGAGTATTTTTTTGTGGCATTAAATGTTTAACACATATTTTGTGTGTTGGTGGACACAATTATTGACCGAAATTTGATTATAGCTTGTAAAATCGCCGTTTGTGGATTTCGGTCAGTTTTTGTTTGGAATTTGGCAACACTTTCTTCTGCGAAGTTGTAGAGAATTGAATTTCCTATAACAAATCGCGAGATTCGAATTTTTTGATAAAAGGGATATTTATTATGAATTATTGAAGTTCCGAAGTTCCGAAATAATTGATTTTTGGAAGTTTAAAATATTTATAATTACAAAAACGTTTTTTTCATTTTTGAAACTCATTTAACATGTGATTAGGAGGCTGAATTCATATTGTTAGTGTGCGTATGAAGTTGTAGAAAAATATAATAATATTTAATAAATTTTCTACTTTGGTGTTCCAAGCATTTTCCTATAAATAGGGTGCTTAGGTTAGAATTGAAAATCACACTAGAAACTGAAGTTTTCTCTCTCTATATTATCGAGCGTATTCTTGTGAGTATTTTGAGTATACTTTGAGTATTGCTATACGGTGCAAGTTCAAGTCATAGCCTATATCCGGTGTTTCAACTAGAAGTAGTGTCTTTCGAGGTAAGGGATGTTATTTTATTCGAAAATGATATTATTTCTTCAATATCATTATGCCGAAATATTGGTTGGAAATTTTTATCAAATTTGGAACTTTTTCATGTCGGGGTTACTATTCATGAGTTACTATTCATGAGTTACTATTCACGAGTTACTATTCACGAAGCGTGATGATGTTTTTTGGGAAATTTCTATCTTTTGGTGTCGGAGTTACTATTCACGATATATTTTAACTATTCACGATACTACGCACTATTCACTTAATATGGCACTATTCAATTTAAAAATGAAATTTCTTCTTTTTGTCCAAAATATCTATTCGGATACTAACTTTGATTGTATCCATGTTTTGATCATTCTTGAATTTTACTCCACTCGATTACTTATGAAGTATTTTTGAACTTGGATTGTTTAAAATACTGAATCCTTAATATTTGTTCTTTTGTTTCACCGGATTCGCTTCCTTTAAAATATTTTTCATCATCCTCGGTCCTAAATGATGATATTACTGAATATCTTTGGCCCAGTAGTAAAAGATGAACAGTGTTGAGATGAATATACGACCGATCGATTAATATCTTTGGCTCAGTAGTAAAAGATGAAATGTGTTTAGATGAATATGATCAACTCGATGAATATCTCATGGCATGTAGTGCAAAGATGAATATTTGATTCCGTATATATATTAATTGATGTTACAGGATAAAATATCGACGATGAACTTTTAAATTCATATATAGAAGATAGTAGTTTGCATTCTCTACTTAACTCTTCTAATGAATTGTTGTTTCCGGCCGCAGCTTGTTGATTTAAAACCGGTTGTCTATTGTATTCTATTAGATTTTTCCTGTTGAAGACTAACAATAATTTGTTGTATATTATCTTAGTCATAATATTCTTTACTGGGCTAGTTGAGCTCACCCTTTTCCTTTTTGTTCCATTTTTCTTCTCAGGAGGCGAGAATGTAGCGAGTACTAGTCGGGGTATGGAATGAAGGTTCTAAAGAGAGTTGTTTAGTAGTCCTCGCCATTTTTGTAAAATAATGTATCAATAATTATGATGAGAATTTATTTGCGTGTGGATATTGTCTAGATGGTAATATCTGTATTTAAACTCACAGTATATATGTTGTCGTATTTTGCACGACAAATGTATTAATAAAGTTGTAGTTATTTCTGTACCATGTATTTGGCGACTCAGAATGGGTTGGATGGAATGGACCTATTTTGGGGGCATCACAAGAACTGTTTTAGAAATTAAAATCTTTGAGAAATGCTCAAGGAAACCTTCATACATAGGAGGCCATGAATCTAAGTTATGATAGATATCATATGTCCAGAGAATTATTCTTGGATGATCCAATAGATCCCAAAGAAAAACGAGAAGATTACTATCATGTTCCTTCCAATGATGAGTCCTCTCTTGACATATAGTTATCTCCACCATGCCTCAATTTGAGAATTATATTTTAAGCAAACTCCAAGATCATATAGGTAGTGCTCGAGATATACTCAAAGAAGTGGATGTGCACAACCCTGTCTTATGATAACACGAGGTTGTATGTCATTATACATCTTGTATGATAGTGGCAAAACACCCTTCCAACATTGGGTTCGCCTCACCCTATTGTTGTTCACCAAAATCAATTATTAAGTGACGTATAAGATACGACACACACATCTTAGGTCCTTAATACAATTATATATTGTATGTCATGCCGTTTTATAATGTGTTGAGAAACTTTGATAGTCCCGGACCATCACACTATTCCCCTGTTATCCCCGCTCAACCCAGCTACACTTTTATTACCTGAAAGGAATTATGAAGCAAAAGGGTGAGCACAACTAGCTCAGTAAAGAATATCATGATTAAAGATAATTAAATTATCAATAGCATTCATCAGTAATAAATCAGAGATTTAGAACATATGGTAGATGATAAAACTTTTCAACCATAGTTGCGATGAACGAAAGCAATCCATTAGAAGAGTCAAATAGACTATAAAGTCTATTATCTTCTCACATTAAAAGTCCACCAACAATGTTTTATCTCTCAGAACATCAATCAACAGCCTTTCTACAATCATATGAATAACTCATAACCATAATTGTGATTCTAAATTCCTCTTTCGCACCTGTGATCGAAGATAATTTACATCACCTATCTTTACCCGAAATATCAAAGATCATGGTTATACCAAATCACAGTTCATGTTCATAAATATACTAATAAATTCATCTTTGCACTACGGTCTAAAGATATTCATCAACAGTTCATCTTTGCACTACAAGCCGAAGATATTCAACAACAGGACATCTTTGCACTACGGGCCAAAGATATTCATCAACAGTTCATCTTTGCACTACAGGTAAAAGATATTCAATCAACAAGTCATCTTTGCACTACGGGCCAAAGATATTCAACAACAGGTCATCTTTGCACTACGGGCCAAAGATATTCATCAATAATTGATCTTTGCACTACAGGCCAAAGATATTCATAACTCAAAGAAACATACAATCATTTCAGAATTTATATAAACCATAATTATAATCATGTTGATCAATTCACCTTTGCACTTAAGCTAAAAATATTCAATTGTAAATTCAATGGTCATGATCATAGCAGTCAACAATTCAACTTTGCACTACTGGCCAAAGAGAACTCATAGTCACGATCATACCAATAATCTACCCATCTTTACACTTAAGTCAAAGAGAAATTTCATCACCGGGATTATAAAAATGTTATATATGATAATAAAAACAATATGATCAGCAACTGCATTTAATTTCAAGAGTAAGATTCATAAATCAATGATTTCATAACACCTTAATCCAAATGTTATAAATCACTTAATGATCTCATAATCTAATATTATTAATATTACCACAATATCTTAATCATTTCTTAAACTTATAAATAATTTATTTTAATTATTTACACTTTACTAATTAATGCATTTAATCATACTAAAATTTCAAATTCATAAGATTTCATCACCAATAACCAACAACCTCATCAAAATCTACATATACCATATATAGGATTCACAAGCCATAAAATCCTATTTTTCAATTTTGTTACTTCACATAACATATTTAATTTATTTTTTCATAACTAGTCCATTTTCATGAAAAATATCAAAGCAAAGGTAAAAACAAATTTCTTTTCTCGAGATTTAGCGTAATATAGTCCCATATTGAACATATATTTTTCTCGAATTTTTAAAATTCATTTACTATTTTCATATGGCCAAAATCCAGATATTTAGACATTTATCATAAATTATACTTTTATCCAAATATTCTGAAATTTACAGGGTATACTGATATTATATAGATGTACTCCCAATAAAAATTTCACCAATTTTGGAGTTAACCACAAGTAGTTATAAGGGTTTACTTTTAAAATAGTCTTTTCTCATAAAATCCATAACTCCTAATCTATACATCCAAAAATCGCCATTTTTGGACACAATCAATAAAACTCGTCAAATTATCATTTCAATTTTTTCCACAATTTTTGAAGGTTGGAAATATTACGAAACTAAAAAACATAATAACCCTTAAAATCTTTTACCTCAAAAGAGCAGTATTTCTGACCGGAATGTAAAGCCGAAGGAACCTTGCACTGAATAGAAACTCTCAAAGTATCTAAATACTCACAAAAATATGCTCGATAATATAGAGAGAGAAAGAGAGAAAGCTTATGTTTCTGGTGTGATTTTCAATTCTAACTCAAAGACTCTATTTATAGAAAAATGTTAAGACGCTCGAATTAGACCTCGACATTTTACTGATGGCTTTTACTCGCTACTATTGCCACCCACCACATTTGAATTAGAATTTCAGCACATTTCTTCACCAACCACAAGTGGGGCCCACTCAATTCTAGAATTTTCTACCAAAATCAATTATAACCCTAATTTCCGAATCAATCACCTCTTAAAATTTATAACAAATCATTTATTCATTTTTAACGGTTCAAAATTTGTGGACATATACTCAACTTATATATGTATAACATATCCAAAAATCACAACGATCCAACGGTCAGATTAAAAATTATAACTCTCACAATATATCGTAAAAATACTGATTTGATTTTTAATACCTCCATTTCGACAAAAATACTGATAAAACACCTCAACCTTAAATCCTTCAATTATAATCACATAAAAGAAATAAATCCATCATTTATAAAATAAATATTTCCTTATCATATAAATCAATAATTAATTATTCATAAATAATATTACAGAATCACAATTATGATAACTAGACCGTTCCCAGGAAAGAGGGGGCTTTCCGATAAGGATTTCTCTTTACTGGCGCGCAATTAGATGACCAAACCTCTCCTTAGACAAAACTTTCTAGACATTGCCAATAATGCTATCTAATAATATTATTCAAACAATATGAATTATTGATCCGATAATAGGAAATATCGTGCGGTGGATAATTATCAAACAACAATAATATAAAATATCAACGCAAAGAATTATTGAATCAATAAAATAAAATATTGAAAAATAATTATCGTAACAATTATTGAGTAAAGCCTTCTTACGTAAGAATCAATAATTCAAAAATACTTGTGGCAATATCGTAAAGTGCTCGCAACAACAACGCCATTATTATTATATTTTAACCACCGTATTCCAACAAAGGTTAATTTGGTAACAACTACGCCGTTATTTATAAAAACTTAAACTTGTCGCTTTCTTCATCCGACAGCTTATTCTCATTATGGGACCCATAAGCATTTTTGGCTGGTCGCATTTAATATTCTCCGACAACAAGAATATTCCACAACCGAACAAATATTCCCCGACAACAATAAGTATTTTATAGCCACTTGCTTATTTTGAAAAAATTTCATATATCACCCTTAACTTTACTTTTATCAATTTAACCATTTACTAAATAGGAAAATTGAATACTTTTATTTCATAAAATTCGGGGTCTTACATGATCTCTGGTGGAGATCTGGGATTAGAACTAGGAGGAGAGAGACGAGTAAAATCTTTGTTAGTGTGTCCTACCTAAGCTTATTTGTTATTTGTTTGGTCGGTCAGAATATAGGGATAATATGTGGCATGTTAATTTCTTTAATTAACCCTTATTTTTTGGTAGTATTTGAGAATGGCATATGAAAATCTTGAGATGAGCAATGGAGCACATGAGACCGTTAAGACACAGCTAATCAATAACTAGGATAATGTGCATCATGAAGGCAATAATCCTCATGTAAACAACAACACCAACCAAATGATGAACGATGAGATGTTTAGGAGCTTTCTACAATTCATGCAAAACTAGACGAGAGAGACTCCTATTCAAAATGAAAGTGGAAACAATGGTAACTCACGGCTTGTCACTGCCAAGAAATTTAAGGAGTTGGGACCACCAGAGTTTTTAGGAAAGCCAGAGCCACTTAAGGCAAAGGCATGGATTAAACATATTACCAAGATATTTGATATCTTTGGATGCATTGAAGAGCAAATGGTTCCCTTTGCCACCTTCATGTTGCGCGGAGAGGCAGATTACTGGTGGGAATCTGTAAAACGTACCCATCTGTCCGCACTTAAGATGTCTTGAGAGAAGTTCCAAGAATTTTTCAACGACAAGTACATTCAAGAAAGTATTCGTCACATGAAGAAGGTGGAATTCATCAAGTTGGAGCAGAATAAAATGACTGTATCGCAGTACGAGGCTAAGTTTGCGGAGTTTTCCTGATTTGCATCTCATTTGGTAGATAATGAGGAGCGAATGACGCGAATGTTTCTGAGAGGTTTGAAAACCAAGATTTGTCAATATCTTATCTCTCATAAACTTTGCTACTATTCAGATGTAGTATATAGGGCTAAGGGGGTGTTTGTTTAGAGCTGAATGGAGCTGAATCTGAATGGCTCAATCGGTTAGTGTGTTTGTTTTAGTCTGAATGGCTGAATCGGTAAGATGGACGAGCTGAATGGTTAAGTCAGATTTTTTTAGCTGAATGGTTGAATGAGCAGCTGAATGAAGTAATATATATATATATATATATATATATTAACTATTATATTAAGTAATATTAAATAAATTTACAACAATTTTGATTTTTTTAGAGGGATAAAATAATAAAGTTTTGTCATTCAGATGTTTCAGACATGTCAATTATCAAACAACTTTTTTAATTCAGATTCACATTCAACTCATTTAGATTCAGATTCAGCTCATTCAGATTCAGATTCGGCTCATTCAGATTCAGATTCAGATCCATTCAATTTTTATCAAACAACCCCTAAGTTATTGGAGCAGGATTATGAGTCAGCTCAACCAAAAGACAGCAACCGACAGCAAGATAATAGTCATAAAAGTGGCAACAATCATCAAAGCAGTGATAACCAACGTGCCAAAAAGGGTAACCACTTCGATGGTAATCATGGTCAAGATAATAGAAGAGGTGAGTCAAGTGGAAAATTCAAAAAGAGAAGATTCAACAATGACGGGAAGACAACGACAACAGCACCAGCACCAGCACCAACAACAAATTCTAGGGGATGAGAACGACCGCCAGTTAGATGCTACAGATACGGAGAGGAGGGACACATAAGTCCAAACTGTTCACAGCCTTCCAAGGTGTGTTTCAGTTGTGGAAAGGACGGTCACATAGCCCAATTTTGTCCCGCAGCGAAGTCAAGTCTAGCTGGGACGGTGGCACCAAAGCGGCTACGAACAAAATAAAACCGGTGGTTCAAGGGAGAGCAATTGTCGTAACATCCCAAAAGGCAAGGAATCCGAACGAAGTTATCATAGGTAAGCTAATCATAAACTCTTGCTAAGTCTATAACTTATTAGATACCAATTCTACCCATTCTTTTATTTCACCTGCGTGTGTTCAACGTTTGAACTTGACCCCTAAGAAATTAGACTTTGACTTATCTGTTGGAACTCTGTTACCTTCATTACATCCACTATTTATAAATCTTGTTTGATTCAAATCGAGACCCTCACATTACCTATTGATCTTATCTCTTTGAAAATACTTGCATTTGATGTAATTTTAGGGATTAATTGGTTAACTACTCATCATGCTAAAATTGATTATTTTCGTAAGGTTGTTAGTTTTCATATTCCTAACCAACCTGTTATGCAAATTCAAGCAACCAAACAACTAAAGTCAATCACTGTTATATCAAGCCATAAAGCCATTCATTTATTGAAAAATGGATGTCAAGCTTTCTTAGCTCATGTCATGGATTAAAATAAAAATACGTCAGATTTGAATGGTATTTCTATTAATAATGAATTTCCTGACGTATTTCCTAAAGAACTTCCTAGCCTACCCCCAGAGCATGGAATTAAATTTTGTATTGACCTTGAACCCGATACAAAACTCCTTTCCAAAACCCCATATCGAATGGCTCCTATTGAACTTCAGGAGTTAAAAACCCAACTATAGGGGTTGTTAGACATTGGGTTCATTCATCCTAGTACATCTCCTTGGGGTGCTCCTGTTTTATTCAAAAAGAAGAAAGATGGGAGTATGCGACTTTGCATTGACTATCAGGAGTTGAACCATGTCACCATCATAAATAAAATTATATTCTATGTGATATCAAGATGGTTGTCATTCTATAACCTAATAATGTTGGAATGTCGTAGTATTTAAGCTGCGTGAAGGAATTAAAGTGTTTGAATTTCCAAGACAAAAATAAAAGTTTTCTGAGAAATTTTCCAAAAAACACTATTCATCGGTATTTGCTCGGGAATAAGTCAGAAATAAGTCATTTGAACTTGCAAAAGTTATGAACTTATAAAGAATCTATATAAACTTATTATAAGTTAACCTTGAGTGTTTGTATGAAAATAAAGAATTTGCATGAACTTGTATCATTTATACATAAATGAAATTATATATTAAGAACATATAAGAATGATGATTAAAAGACCTTAATTATCATAAATCATGAGCAATGAAGCTATAAGTAGTTTATACCTTAATAATTTATAAGTTCATGTAAGAATAAGTCAAAATCCAACATAAAAATAAGTTGTTGTAATAAGTATGTTGAGATGTTCATATCATGAATTGAATTCATTTGAAGTAATGAACAAATCATAAGTAATGAAGTTATGCCGAAAATCGCACGATGGGACAATAATCGTCGAATTCGTGAAATTCTCGGAATAGAAGTCAAATTTTGTGTTTGAACTCGGAAACATTGGTTTTCAATGGAGGCAAGTCATATTTGGCATTCTAGAGTTGCGGACTTGAAAATGACCGAATTCCGACTTAGAACGAAGAAACGAGCGTTGAACGTTCATGAACGTTTATCGTTTTCGTTAAAAATGAACCAATAGGTGAATTTTTAGCAAACAAAGTCAAATAGATAAAATACTTGCAAGAACACATAGAGTATGTAATTTGTGAACCATAGGCTTTTGAACGAGCCAATTCGGACTTATAATGAAGAAGTTATGCGTCTGGAAAGTTCGTAAAGTTCAAAATCTGTAAAAAAATTCTGCTGCACAGAGCTGGCACCGCGGCACCAGCCCAAGAGTAATTCACCGTGCCGCATCGCCATGAATAGTTTGACCTATTGAAGAGTGGCGCCGCAGCGCGGATCACTGAGTAAGGACTCGCGCCGCAACGCCAAGTCCGGGACATACCTACTATAATCTCGCGCCACAATGCGGCTTAAAGAGAATAAAAGTCAGCCAATACCAAATTTCTAGATAAAAGATACTAAGGAATGTTTTTGAATACAAAGTAAGGAATGGGATTAATTTAAATTAAACTTATCTTAAGGAACTTAAAGTAACATTGTTAAACCTTAAGAATAGTATGTAAAAGTTGTTGATAACCTATTCAATTATGAATGCAAGTATAAATGACAAGCCAGAATTATATTAAACGAATCTAATGTATGATTAGATTAAGAAGAATGGTAAGATATAATCATATACATACTTGATTATATATAACCTTATATGATACGTTATGTGATCATGTATTGTAGAGACTCTAAAGACTTAAACATAAAGTAATTATACCATAGTAGACGCTGAAGGCAAGTATTCCAACTCTTGTCTCAGTTCAATCTGAACAAGTTTTGAAATTCATGTATCCTTACGCATGGATTGATGTATGATGGAGTTCAAGCCAACTCTTTTGGCTAGACTTAATGTATTTGGTGGATTATTGATAATCTATCCAACTCTTATCAAATGTTGTTATCTTTTGTCAACTACTTGATATAGTCTTCAAAAGAAGACTGAGTTTGCTAAACAAACATTTTGTCGTCAAACGATAGGCACGTGAGGTTGCCACAACTTAAACGTACATACGTTTAATGAATGTAGTGTTGATCAACATAGAGTACTATAGGCTGATCACCTAGAAGTGCTCGTAAGTAATATCGGACTTACGGACTTAGTGACGGGTTGTCTTTTTCAAAGAAGAATGAAATGCTCAAGGTCTTGGACCGAAATTGATGTTTTACTGAATATTATTACTGTAAAACATTTTTAAAGAAAGGTGAAGTGATATTTTGAATCATCAATAGTACTTCATAACTATTGTTCAGTTGTTGAAGATATACAATTTTTGTGTGTCAAGCATGTTGTTTAATAAAATTGTCATACGTGCTGAGCTAGTTATGCTCACTCTTGCTTGAACCATATGAATGCAGCTAAGACTGAACGTCCCTAAAGATCAAATAAGGATAAAGGAAAAGCTAAGGCAGATCGTTAAGCTGTCTATGTAATAGTATATGTTTAATGTTGTACTGCAATTAATATTATGATAACGAACTTTTGTAATGGGTATAGAACTTGGGAAATGTAAATATTACTTTGAATATATATAAGACATTTTCGTTCTTTTGAGGCTTTTCAATTGAATGAATGCATGAATGGTAGTACCGTATAGCATCATATGTCGGGTTGGAAGATACCCGGATTTGGGGGCGTTACAGGTTGGTATCAAAGCCTAGGTTATAACACTTAAAGGGGAATTAGAACCTTAAGGCATAACCTTAAGAAAAGATAAAGAAGTAAAAGATAAGTAACCCTATAAAAATGCATTATAATTATGTTATGTGTTTTTATTATCCTACTGACGCGTACTAATCAAACTATATTGTTTTGTTGTAGATGTCAGGAGAAAATGAAATGTATAGAGATATACATGTAGTAAGCGAGGAATCAATGAATCGAGTAGAGATCTTACCAAATCCTATAGCAGTAGAACCAGAAGTGGTGACAATCGAGTCAGGAGACTCAGATAACTTAGACTACCAAGTCTGTGTTTGATGGCATGTTAGAGGAAGAGGTGGATATGATGTCCTTTGACCCAGTAGCACCTCCAGCAGAATTGACTCCGGGGGAGTCAATGAGGGCATTATTTATGTCAGTATTGGATAGAAACATCCAGTACTGCAAAGGGGTAAAGGAGTTAAAAGAGGAACTTCAAGTTGTCCTAGAGGACAAGACTAGTATGGAGAGTGTGTGGGAAGAGGAACATGATGATCGAGTTTTGGCCAAGGATAAGGTCCATGAGCTAAAACACGAAGTCTTTGAGCTCAAGCAGGAGCTAAAGACTAAGCAACAGAAGGTAGAGACGATGTCCTATATACATAGGAGTTCTCACACGGATTTCCAGCAACAAGTAGCTGGGTACCCGATAGAAGAAGGGCAGACTCGACATACTATCAATCGGGATGTTATTGCCAGACAAGAAAGATTTTGAAAATGCCATTCGGCAGATGTAATCTAGTAATAGCTAGAATAGTTTAGATATGTTAATATTATGTATCTAGTAGTGACGTAAAACCCTCTTTTGTATATCAAGGGTAGTCTTTTGTAAATCCCAATTTTTGGAAAGCAATTGCGGGATAGTAATGTAATCAGCTTAGGCTGTGTAATGTAAACAATGTAGTGTTATACTACAAGTTATGAATCAATATAAGTCTTTTTATGGAACATATTGAGTAATGAGTATGAGTTATTGTTTCATTACGAATAATAACTAACCAACAAGAAGAAATTAATAATGACATATTGTTTTCTTAACAACAAAATATCGCCAAGAAGGAGACAACGAAATCAAGATTATAATGTTAATCAACCGGAGGGAGGTCCGGTAAATCTAATGCAAGAGTTCGTTAATCTTTTAACGGCTGCGTTTAATAGAACTGGGGCTAATGTAGCCATAAATCCTGGGGTAGTACGAGCTACCACCTTTAAGGATTTCAAAAGTGTCGGTCCGCCAAAGTTCAAAGGAACTACGGACCCTATAGAAGCCCAAACTTGGGTGAAAGAAATTGAGAAGCATTTGTTATAACAAACTTGGGGAGGCCAATTTTTGATGGGAGGCAAACCAGGCTAGAGCTGATATAGAAAATCTAACGTGGGTAAGGTTCAAGGAGATTTTCTTCGAGAACTACTTTCCCACGAGCATGCAGGGAAGGATGGAGATGCGGTTTCTTTATTTGAAATAAGGGGATATGACGGTTCCCTAGTATGCTGCCAAGTTTAATGAACTGGCAAGGTTTGCTCCACATCAAGTGGACACAGAGGTAAGAAAGGCTAGACGGTTTGAGCAAGGCTTGAAACCCTGGCTCTATAGCCGAATTTCAGTGTTCCAAAGTACTTCCTTTGGGACCATATTAGAAAAGGCAATAATTGCCGAGGGTGGGAATGAGGCTCTCAGTCAGTACCACAAAGATAAGAAAAATAAGGGTAAAGTTGATGGGGGAATAAAGACCGAGGGAGCCAGCGGTAGTGGCGACGGTCAAAAGAGGAAGGGTTTTAACTTTGGGAATACTGGAGTGAAACAAGGGGATTCTAAGAGGAGGATGGAGGCCTGCAAAACCTGTAGGAAGACTCATTTAGGAGTCTGTCTCAAGGGGAAGGCAGTAACTGTGGACAGGAAGGGCATATTTCGCCTAACTGTCCAAGTCCGAAGAAAAATCACGGATGTTTCGTATGTGGATCGACTGACCACATAGCAAAGAACTGCCCGAAGAAGGGGACAAATGGGAATAAAGGCACTAATAGCGGTAAGTTAACTATTGGTGGTCCAGTGCAGCCGGGTAAGCCGATGGCCCGCACCTTTAATATAACGATCCAAGATGCGGTGGCATCAGGGGATGTAGTTGCAGGTATTATCTCGATTAACAACATAAATGCTTACGTGCTATTTGATTCGGGTGCTACTTGTTCGTTTATAGCATGTGATTTTGCTAGACGATTAAAATTACTTTCCGAAAAGTTGCTTATACCTTTGAATATTAAGGGAGCAAACAAAGAGATAATTCCTGTTAAAGATATTCATAGGAGTTGTTGCGTAGATATACGGGGTTGTAATTTATCAGTAGATTTGATACCGATAAAGTTAGGAGAATTCAATGTAATTCTCGGAATGGATTGGTTGATTAACCATGGAGCAATTATAGATTGTTAAAAGAAATGTGTGAGCATTAGGACGTTGAAACAACCTCCTATAATATTTTACGGTAATAAATCGGCAGGACGCTCGTGTTGTCTTATGATGACATAAACTAGAAAACTTTTAAGAAAGGGATGTGTAGGTTATCTATGCCATGTTGTTGACACCCAGCGAGTGGGAGCAACCATGGAACAAATACCCATAGTAAATGAATTCATGGATGTGTTTCCAAGTGAATTACCAGGTTTACCACCTGATAGGGAGATCGAATTTGTAATAGACATTGTGTCATGAGCGGCACCAGTCTCTAGGGCACCGTATTGTATGGAGCCTGTGAAAATGAAAGAGTTAATGGTTCAGTTACAGGAACTATTGGACAGAAAGTATATTCAACTAAGTGTTTCCCCGTAGGGGGCACCGATATTGTTTGTCAAAAAGAAAGATGGATCGTTAATGCTTTGTATCGACTATCGAGAGTTGAACAAGTTAACGATAAAGAATAAATACCCATTGCCCAGGATCGATGATCTTTTTGATCAGTTGAAAGGGGCAAAGTATTTTTCTATGATAGATTTGCGGACGGGGTATAACCAATTGAAGGTTAGGAAGGAGGATATACCAAAGACAGCATTCAAGACTCGTTATGGCCATGACGAGTTTCTGGTAATGTCATTTGGATTGACGAATGCACCAGCTGCATTTATTGATATGATGAGCAGAGTGTTCAAACAATATTTGGACAAGTTCATCATTGTGTTTATTGATGATATTCTAGTCTATTCTAAGATGCCAAAAGATCATGCTAAACACCTAAGATTAGTGTTGGAGACACTAAGAAAGGAGAAGTTATATGTGAAATTCACTAAGTGTGAATTTTAGCTAGAGAAGGTGCAATTTTTAGGTCATGTCATTGACCAAGAAGGGATTTCAGTGGATCCAGCGAAGGTGGAAGCAGTGATGAACTGGGAACAACCGAAAACACCAACAGAGGTGTGGAGTTTCCTAGGGTTAGCAGGATACTATCAAAGATTTATCCAAGATTTTTTGAAGATAGCTACTCTGTTGACTAACTTGACAAGGAAGACGGTGAAATATGCATGGACGAATAAATGTGAAGACAGTTTTCAAGAACTGAAGAAAAGATTAAGTGAAGCGCCTGTTTTGTCATTACCCGATGACACATGAAATTTTGTAGTTTATAGCGATGCTTCGCGTAGAGGACTTGGTTGCGTACTTATGCAACATGGCAAGGTCATTGCGTATGCATCACAACAGTTAAAGGATTATGAGAAAGTTTACCCTACTCATGATCTGGAACTGGCCGCGGTTGTATTTGTTTTAAAGATATGGAGACATTATCTTTATGGGGAGAAATGTGAGATATATACGGACCATAAGAGTCTAAAATATATCTTCACATAGAAGGAGTTGAATATGAGACAGAAGAGATGGCTAGAGTTGATAAAGGATTATGATTGTGAGATCCTGTATCATCCTGGAAAAGCCAATATAGTTGCTGACGCCTTAAGTAGGAAGGGTCAGGAAAAGTTATCTATGTTAACGACTCAAGATGAGTTAATAACAGAGATGGCTAGAATTGAAATAGAAGTGGAGATGCTAAGTGACTCGGGGCATATACTTTTTACGATGGAAATGCAATCTACCGTCGCAGAGAGAGTCAAGGAGGTACAACTCAAAACTGATGAGTGTGACCAAATGAAAAAGCGATTAGTCGATGAAAAAGATATTAAGTATAATCTTGATAATGAGGGATTATTAAGATTTGAAGGAAGAATTTGGGTTCTGAATGAAACAGAATTAAAGGAACAAGTGTTATAAGAAGCTCATAGTTCAACGTACTCGATACATCCTGGTAGCACTAAGATGTATCAAGACCTTTGATAGAGCTTTTAGTGGCCGAATATGAAGAGGGAAATAGCTGAATATGCGAGTAGATGCTTAACTTGTCAAAAAGTTAAAGCTGAACATCAACGACCAAGTGGATTGTTACAGTCATTGGAAATTCCAGAATGGAAGTGGGAGCATATCATGATGGACTTTGTGGTGGGACTTCAGACTACGACTAAAGGGTACGATTCAATTTGGGTAATAGTGGACCGATTAACAAAGTCGGCTCACTTCTTGCCAATTAGGGTCAAGTATAACTTAGACCAGTTAGCTAAACTTTATGTTAAGGAAATTATTTCCAAACATGGAGTACCAGTATCGATTGTGTCAGATCGTGATCCACGATTCACATCGAACTTTTGGAGGAGTTTGCAACAACAGTTGGGAACGCAGCTGAAGTTAAGTACATCGTATCATCCATAAACCGATGAACAGAGTGAAAGGACAATTCAGACGTTGGAAGATATGTTGAGATCTTGCGTCATGGATTTCAAGGGTAGTTGGGATGATCATCTACCACTAGTAGAGTTTGCGTATAACAATAGTTATCATGCAAGCATAGGCATTCCACCTTACAAAGCTTTGTACGGAAGGAGGTGCAGAACACCATTGTATTGGGATGAGATGGGAGAACGCCGAATGCTAGGACTAGAATTGGTATAGTAGACATTAGATGTAGTGAAGTTAATACAAATGCATCTTATCACCGCTTAAGACAGACAGAAGAAGTATGCAGACTCGCATAGAATAAATCGAGAGTTTGAAGTAGGTTCGTATGTGTGAGACCCCAAATTTTATGAATAAAGATTTAAATTTCTCGAATTATTTTTTTCAAAATTATGGTGTGGATTTGAGATAATGTTATAGTTTTGGGTAATATTTAGAAATTTTGAAAAGTATGTAAATTGTTATATAGTATTCGATTGGTCGGTGAATATTCATTTTAACATGGAATATTCGTACAACGGCACAATCATTGGTGGACCTTACAACGGAATTATTGTCGAATTGAGAAAACGATAAAAATATTTTTTTATAAAAATAATGGCATAAGTTTTACCGTTAACTGTTGAAACACCCGGTGTTAAAAGTACATGAATACGTGTGGTTGCATAGTAGCACACGGTATGTATTATTGATGCTTACGTGAGAAGTCACTCAGTTTTGTTCAATTATTGATTCAGTAATTGTTGCATAGTATCTCACGTTATTTGATTCAATTATTGTCGATATTTTTTATATTAGTAAATCAATAATTGAGATGACAAAGTTATTAATATTATTATTTACAATATTAACGATGTCTAGAAGTTCTGCCAAGGAGAGGTTTGGTCAACTAATTGTGCGCCAATAGGGAGAAATCCTTATTGGAAAGTCCCTCTTTCCTGTGAACGACCTGGTCGATTAATAGTGTGAATTATAATAATGATGATGAAGTTTTGTTTTTATAGTATTATTAATGTAATAAAACAGAAAAGCTTTTTATATAAAAAATGTAATACTTTTATAAAGTTATTCATTTTATTAGACTATAAATAGAATATATTATATTCTATTATGCATAGTGTTTTGCATAGTAAAATCTTTTTTATAAAACAGAATAATTTTATAAAGTTATTCGCTTTATTAGACTATAAATAGAATATATTATATTTTATTATGCATGTAAGTTTTTGCATAGTAAAATCTTTTTATATAAAATGTAATACTTTTATAAAGTTATTCGCTTTTATTAGATTATAAATAGAATATATTATATTTTATTTAAAAGATTTTGTTTTATTAGAATATTTTATAGTAAACTAATGTGGACCGTTCATATAAAAGTAAATCAATCTGAACCGTTTAGGAATTAGTTACTATTCAGTCCATTCTCCTATAAATAGAAGCTCATTCCTTCATTATTTCTTACGAATTCACTGAAACTATAGAGAGAGAAACTGTAGAGAGAATTCTTCTTCTATAATCTTGAGTGTATTTTCTTTAGAGTTTAAGAAAGCTTTGAGCGTGGTGCAAGTTTCTTCAAGTATATCCCCGCCCTACCCGTCGGAGTACTCTTCTTTATAAAGTAAGGGATATTATTTGTTGTGAGAACTCATAAGGGATATTATTTGTTGTACTCGTAAGGGGTATTATTTCTTTCGTATTCATGAAGAAAACTTCTGTTATTCCATTTTTTTATTCTCGTTTTAATAACTCAGATAATGCCTACCTACCCTATACTTGGTGAAATTCTTCTTCGTTATTCCATTCTTTATCATTATGTTGAATAACTCGCCTATGCTAAGTACCGCATACATGGTGAAATTCTTCATTATTCCATTCTTTATTATTCTCGCTGGAACATCCTGCATACGCGCATGCTTATACATGACCTGGTTCCGTTATTTATTATTCTGTTGAACATCTTGTTTGGTCATGCAATTTACACTGACCTAGTTCCGTTATTTATTATTCGCGTTGGAATATCCATGCATGCGTTTAAGCACGACCGGTTCCGTTATTTATTATTATATTGGAATAACTCGTCTGCAAGCGGTCTATCATATGCCTGGTGATTTCTTTTGTTATTCCATTCTTTACTATACTCAGTTGGTTAAAGTTTTGACTTCTATACTCCATGAAATTAGTGGAATATCCTTGATATTTGTGCTTCATCCAGTATCTTTTCATGGAAATATTCTTATGAGCATTCTTGAATTTTACTCTACAAAGAAGTATCATGTTGACAATTTGGACGTTATTAGTTCCTGGATAAATTAATTCTTGAATTTGTTTTATTGAATTATTATGTCATTGTCATCATCCTCATGTTTATATTATGTTGAAAGTCATCTGTGGCCTTTAGTGCATAGATGGACTTGGTATGATTATGACCAGGGATTATTCGGTATAATCATGACCGTAATGTTACAAATAATTTGGAAAAAGTCCTCATTGGCTCGTAGTGCATTGATGGACAGTTTTTGGTATGACTATGGCTATGGATTTTCTTCGACCAAGGGTGCAAAGATGAATTGTTTTATTGACATGATCAGGACCGTTGATGAAAACATGATAATCTTTAGCCCGTAGTGCATGGATAATTCGTGGTTGTGATACTAAAGAATATCCTTGGCCTGTAGTGCATGGATGATTTGATGATGTGGATTATTTATTAAGCTGAGTTTCAGCGATAAAAAGTGAATAAAAACCTTTTAAGTCATAAAAGATAGTAGATTTTATTCTCTACTTGACTCTTCTAATAGATTGCTTATTCCACTGCCATTAAACTTGATGTTTGTTATATTGTATCAGTTTAACACTGTTGAAGGCTAACGATAATTTATTCTGCATTATCTTAGTCATAATATTTCTTACTGGGCTAGTTGAGCTCACCCTTTTTGCTTTCATTGTTATCTTCAGGAAATGAGAACGTAGTAGGGACTAGTCGGGGAACGGAGTGACGGTCCAGATAATAGCATTAGTAGTCCTCACTATTCTGTTAAATAATGTGATAATAAATGTAATGAGGACTCAATTGAGTGTGGATATTGTCTAGATGACAATATTTGTATTAAAACTCACAGCACATGTTTTGTCATATTTTTACACGACTGTTGTATAATTAAGTTGTATTTGAATTTTGTACCATGTATTTGGCGACTCAAGATGGGTGATGTATACCTATTTGGGGCGTCACAGTTGGTATCAAAGCTTAGGGATATGATCCCTGGCTGAGATGTGAGACAAGACCTAGGAGGGGAGAGACAGGGAATTCCTTCGCTAGTATGACCTACCTAAGTTTATTTGGTATTTAATTGGTCGGTCAGGGTATAGGGATAATATGTGATATGTTAATTAACCCTTGTTTTGTGGCAGTATTTGAAAATGACATCCAGATTGTTGAGAATAGCAATGGAGCACAGAGAGACCGCTGAGTCTCCACATATCAATAATCGTGATAATGTTCTTCGTGAAGGCGACAATCCTCGTGCAAACAACAACACCGACTAAAATTGATGAACGATGGAATGTTCGGAGGCTTTATGTAATTCATGCAACAACAAAAGAGAGACTCTGCTCAAAATATAGGTGGAAATAATGGCAACCCACTACGGGCCCACCGCTAAGCGCTTCAAGGAGCTGACCACCGGAGTTTTTGGGAAAGCCGAACCACTTAAGGCGAGACGTGGTTAAAGCAGATCACCAAGATATTTGATGTTTTGGGATGCTCAAATGAGCAAAAGGTTCCATTTGCCACCTTTATGTTGCGTGAAGAGGCGACATCGGTGGGAATCAGAAAAAGCGTACCTGCATCGACGACTCAAGATGTATTGGGAGAAGTTCCAAGAGCTTTTCAACGACAAGTACTTTCCGGAAAGTATTCGTCACATGAAGGAGGTGGAGTTCATCAAGCTGGAGAAAAACAATATGACCGTGTCGCAGTACGAGGCTAAGTTTGCAGAGTTGTCTCGGTTTGCATCCCATTTGGTCGATAATGAGGAGTGAATGATGCGAATGTTTCTAAGAGGTTTGAAATCCAATATACGTCAATACACAAACTTTGTTTATATTCAGATGTTGTGAATAGGGCTCAGTTATTGGAGCGCGATAATGAGTCAGCACAACCAAAAGGCAACGACCAACAACACGATAATAATCGTACCGGTGGCAACGATCATCGGAACAATGATAACCTTTGTGGGGGAAATTATCATGCCATAAATGGTAACCACTTCGGTGGTAATCATGGCCATGATAATAGAAGTGGAAATTTCAAGAAGAGAAGGTTCAATAATGATGGAAAGACAAAGAAGACCAAAGACCCGCTTCAAAGAGTTAAGAACCACCACCTATCATATGTTTCAAATGCGACAAGAGGGACACATCCGTCCAAACCGTTACGCAACAATCCAAAGCGTGTTTTAATTGCGGAAGAGAAGGTCACCTAGCTTGATTTTGTCGTATGGTGAAGTCAAGTCCAAATTGGGATAGTGATGCTAAAGGATGTCCCGCATGTCAGCCAAAGCCTGAGTTTAAGAGAGAGCATTTTTTTTTTCGTGATGAGGAACCCGAATAAAATTATCACGTAAGTTAATCATAAACTCTTGCAAGTCTATACCGTGTTAGATACCTGCTTCTACTCACTCTTTCATTTCACCTAGTTGTGTTCAATGTTTGAATTTAACTCCTAGAGAAGTTAGACTTTGATTTATCTGTTGAAACTCAATTGGGAGAAACCTTCACACCTCCACTATTTATAAATCTTGTTTGATTCAAATCAACACTTTCACGCTACATTCGTCGATCTTATCTCTTTGAAAATACTTGCCTTTTATGTGATTTTAGGAATCGATTGGTTAACTACTCATCATGCTTTTAGTAAGGTTGTTAGCTTTCATATTCCTAACCAACCTGTTATGCGAATTCAAGCAACCAAACCACTAAAGTCAATCATTGTTATATCAAGCCATAAGTAAAGAGCCCCGGTCCTTTCGTTGTTGACTTCCTTGTGTGGAATGCACCGAAGCCAGACTTTCCATAGGGGACGTTGTGAATAACGATGGCAAGTTGATAGGTATCAATGTGACGTGCTATCCAAGTCTTGTTTGAGAGTCACAGTTTTGAATGATATTTCTATTGTTATTAAATTTCCTGACTTATTCTTGAAGACTTCTTAGCCTACCCTAGAGCGTGAAATCGAATTTTGTATTGACCCCAATACAAAACTCATTTCTAAAACCCTCAAATATTTCTTCAACTCAAATGAACGTAACATGCGCCAAGGACGTTGGCTCGAGCTATTGCAGATTACAATCATACCATTCAATAACATCGTGGAATAGAGAACGTGGTAGCTGACGCGTTGAGTAGAAGATCGTATGCGTTTACGAGTGCGATGTTGTTAACATTAAAACCCATTTCGTATAACTTACAAATGATAAAGATAGAATTAAAGACTCTAAGGACCCAGGTGGTGATATCAAATATACAAGTAGAATCGACTTTAATCGATAAAGTTAAAGCCGCTCAAGCTACATACTCAAAGCTGATGAATGTGAAGAAGAAGGTTTAAGAGGGCGTTATTCTAGAAGCAAGAATCAACGAAGAGTGGAAATCTCAACCCTCAATTTAATTGGCCCATTTGAAATCCTAGATCGAGTAGGAACTGTGGCTTATAGACTCGTTTTACCGCCAAGTATGTTGCGTGTTCATAACGGTTTTAACCTATCGATGTTACGTAAATATGTGGATGACCCAAACCACATTATTAATTTAGAACCAGACGAGATAGCGGAAGATTTAACATATGAAGATGTACTTGTTAAAATCTTGAAATATATTTTACGCTCAAACGTTATACCTCAAGAGTTAGAATCTGACGAAGTGTCCTCATTTATTCGGCATACCAGGTACATACGTAAATTTCGAGGGCGAAATTTCATAAATAGGGGAGATTGTGAGACCCCAAATTTTATGAATAAAAATTTAAATTTCTCGAATTATTTTTTTCAAAATTATGGTGTGAATTTGAGATAATGTTATAGTTGTGGGTAATATTTAGAAATTTTGAAAAGTATGTAAGTTGTTATATAATATTCTATTGGTTGGGGAATATTCGTTTTAACAGGGAATATTCGTACGGCGACACAATCATTGGTGGACCCCATAACGGAATTATTGTCGGATTGAGAAAATAACAAAAATATTTTTATAAAAATAACTATGGAAGTTTTACCGTTAACTCGTTGAAACAATCGGTTAAAAAAGTACATGAATACGCTGTGGTTGCATAAGTAGCACACCAGTATTGATTATTGATGCTTACGTGAGAAGTCACTCGCTTTTGTTCAATTATTGATTCAATAATTATCAGCATAAGATCTCACGTTATTTGATTCAATTATTGTCGATATTTTTATATTATTAAATCAATAATTGAGATGACGAGTTATTAATATTATTATTTGTAATATTAATGATGTCTAGAAGTTCGCCAAGGAGAGGTTTGGTCACCTAATCAAGCCGCCAATAGGAGAAATCCTTATTAGAAAAGCCCTCTTCCCGGGAACGACACATTCGATTAATAGTGTGAATTATAATAATGATGATGAAGTTTTGTTTTATTAGTATTATTAATGTAATAAAATGTAAAAAGCTTTTTATATAAAATGTAATACTTTTATAAAGTTATTCGTTTTATTAGACTATAAATAGAATATATTATATTCTATTATGCATAGTGTTTTGCATAGTAAAATCTTTTTATATAAAATAGAATACTTTTATAAAGTTATTCGCTTTTATTAGACTATAAATAGAATATATTATATTTTATTATTTAAAGTGTTTGCATAGTAAAATCTTTTTATATAAAATAGAATACTTTTATAATGTTATTTGTTTTATTAGATTATATATAGAATATATTATATTTTATTTAAAAGAGTTTGTTTTATTAGAATATTTTATAGTAAACCAATCTGGACTGTCCGTTTAAAAGTAAATCAATCTGGACCGTTCAGGAATTAGTTATTATTCAGTCCATTCTCCTATAAATAGAAGCTCATTCCTTCATTATTTCTTACGAATTAATTGAAACTCTAGAGAGAGAAACTGTAGAGAGAATTCTTCTTCTATAATCTTGAGCGTATTTTCTTTAGAGTTTAAGAAAGCTTTGAGCGTAGTGCAAGTTTCTTCAAGTATAGTCCTTTCCGATTGCCCGTACGTTTGAAGATGATATGCCAAACTAAATTATAAATCCGTGCTCATAACTTTCTATTGATTCGAAACTATGGATACTGGAATGCCAAAATCTCACAATCTCATTCACATAAGCTAACCCAAAATCGAGAAGTGAATCTTGGGTCATGATTCGAAACTATGGATACTGGAATGCCATGCAATCTCATAATCTCATTCACATAAGTACGAGCAAGACGTTCGAGGGAATAAGTCTCCCGTATCAGCAAGAAATGAGCAGACTTGGTTAATCTATCAACAATAACCCAAATCGCATCTATGCCTTGAGAAACGTTGGGAAGACCCATAAAAAAATCCATGGTAATGTGTTCCCACTCAAGTGGTTGCAATGGACCCTTTGGCACTTGATGCTCCGCCTTTACACATAGACAACTCCCCTAAAACAGGTATACATCACCCATCTTGAGTCGCCAGATACATGGTACATAAATTCAAATACAACTTAATTATACAACAGTCATGTAAAATATGACAAAACATAGATGAGAGTTTAAACAAGAATATTGTCATCTAGACAATATCAACACTCAATGGTGTCCTCATTACAATTATTATCACATTATTCTGTAGAATAGTAGGACTACTAAAGCCATTTATCACCATCACTCCATTCCCCGACTCGTCCCATCTATATTCTCATTTCTTGAAGAGAACAATGAAAGAAAGGGTGAGCTCAACTAGCCCAGTAAGAAATATTATGACTAAGATAATGCAGAATAAATTATCCTTAGCCTTTCAACAGTATAACAACTGATAGAATACAATAGACAACAAGTTTTAGATCAACAACTGTAGTGGAAAAAAGCAATCCATTAGAAGAGTCAAGTAGAGCATAAAATCTACTATCTTCTATGATTTAAAAAGTTTTTCATCAACTTTATTGCTGAGACTCAGCTTAATAAATAAAATCGAATCATCCTCGCACTACGGCCAAGGATATTCATGTAATCATCAATGGTCATGATTATACCGAATAATCCTGTGTCATAATCATACCAACAACTGTCCATCAATGAACTACAGGCCAATGAGGAATTTTACCACATCATTCGTCACATTACGGTCATTATTATACCGAATAATCCCTGATCATAATCATACCAAGTCCATCTATTCACGTAAGCCAAAGATGACTTTAATCACAATATAAGCATGAGGATGATGACAATGACATAATAATTCAATAAAACAAGTTCAAGGATAAATTTTAAAGATTTATAATTTAATTTATCCAGGAATCAATAACGTCCAAATTGTCAACATGATACTGCTTTGTAGAGTAAAATTCAAGAATAATATTCATGTACCAAAAATAATTTGGACAGAAAAGAAATATATTTTTCGGGTAAATAGTACCCCGAAATAGTACCCTATGAATAGTACTTCAGGAACAGTACCTCGTGAATAGTACCCCAGAATGAAAAGTACCCCAAATACCCGAGTAAATAATATTCGGGTAAATAGTAAATTGAGTGAATAGTAACCCGTAAATAGTAACTCGTGAATAGTACTCCGACACAAAAAGTGCCTCGAATACCCGAGTGAATAATACTTGAGTGAATAGTAACCCGTGAATAGTAACTCATAAAAAAAATACCAAAGAAAATGATATTCCATGACGAGTACAAAAGAAATGATATCTCATACGAGTATAATAGAATATACTGAAACTCGCAAATGGATTTTCACCCGCCACGCAGAATCCACGTGAGATGCATCATTTCCACAATTTAATAAAAAATGAATACGAAGGATCATTTACCACAATGCATGTGGTAATCCACATAGATGTTATTCCAATGTAATAATAAAGAATGGAATAATAGAAGAATTCATCATGCATGCGATAGATCAAGACATGCATGAATGTTATTCCTAACAGTAATAATAAAGAATGAAACCAGTCACGTGTAATCTGCGCACGTGATATTCCAAATGTAATAATAAAGAATGAAACCGTGTCATGCGTAATCCGCATGCACCGGATATTCCAACATAATAATAAAGAATGGAACCAGTCATGCCAGAATCCGCATGAAATAGGATATTCTAATGTAATAATAAAGAATGGAATAACAATGTAATTCACCAGTGCATACGATAGATCGCATGCATGTGTTATTCCAATGTAATAATAAAAAATGGAATAACAACAGAATTCACCAGTGCATGCGATAGATTGCATGCATAAAGTTATTCCAACAAAATAATAAAGAATGGAATAATGTAAGAATTTCACCATGATATGTGGTACTTGAGATGTATGACAAAAGTTATTCCAACATAATAATAAAGAATGGAATAACAACCCTTATGAGTATTGAAAGAAAATAACTTTCTTCATGAATACGAAAGAATAATATCCTTTACCTCAAAAAAGAAGACCGATACTCGAAATAGTGAGGTAGCAGACTTCTCTTCTTCTTTCTCTCTATAATTTCTCTATAATAATTGCTTTATAGCTTTAGTGAATTGGTGAAAAATGAAGGAAGAATGAGCTTCTATTTATAGGAAAATATAGTTTCGATAATTGCACGCTTTTGGGGCTCAAAATATTATAATATAATACCTTCCTCTTTTCCTTCATTTTAATTTAATCCCGCAAGTATTATCAAACTTGCACCACCTCCCTAATAGTAAATCATGTGAATTAATAGTAAATCATGTGACTCAATAGTTCTAAACATGTGAAAAAATTAATTATAGATAGTACCTTCATCTATACCTCCATTTTTAATTTAGTCATGCAAGTATTATCAATCTTGCACCAACTCCCCTAATAAGTAAATCAATGTGAATCAATAGTACACACATGTGAACAAATAGTTATAATCATGTGAATTAATAGCAATTAATTGCTCATTTATCCGCTTTAATTACCCGATTGGTCAATATAACCTCCAGACATCAATTATTATCGAAATAAATATCGATTTCCACTAACACTAATAATTCTCAACACAATGGAACTATCAATTTCATCTTTAATCAACACGAAACTTATTCATCATTAATATTATAATTCACAATATTTAACAACCAGTCGCTCCTGTGAAAGAGGGGGCTTTCCGATAAGGATTTTTCCTTATCATGCGCATGCAATTAGGTGACCAAACCTCTCCTTGATGTAACTTCTAGACATCATCAATATTGCAAATAATAATATGAATAACTTTGTCCTCTCAATTATTGATTTAATAATATAACATATTATACGAGATGATATGTGACAATAATTGAATCAATAATATAAGAGATATGATGCAAAGAATTCATCGTAGTAATAATTGAGTATAACCGAGTGACTTCACGTAAGAATCAATAATCAATACCGTAGTGCTACTACGCAACCACGCCAGACATCGTACTTTTTACTACCGGGTAGTTCAACAGCTTTTAATGGTAACACTTTTTCGCCATTATTTTTATAAAATGATAATTCTCGTCTTTTTTCTAACTACGACAATACTTCTCCGCTAGGGTCCACCAATGATTGTGCCATCATATTTAATATTCCCCGTTAAAAAAAGAATATTCCCCACCAATCGAATATTATATAACAACTTGCTTACTTTGCAAAATTTATAAATATTACCCACAACTATAACATTATATCAAATCCACACCATAATATTCAAAAAATATTTTGAAAATTAAATCTTTATTCATAAAATTTGGGGTCTCACAATCTCCCTCCTTATGAAATTTCACCTCTAAATTTACGTACGCACTCGTATGTCAAGAGATGAGGATACCTTGATTTCATTTCAGATTCTAACTCTTGAGGTATAACATTTGTGTGTTGAATACGATCCTTCTTATCCAAGATTTTAACACGTATCTCATCATACATTAAATCTTCTACTATCTCGTCTAGTTCTAATTCAATAATGTGGTTCGGGTCGTCCACATAATTACGTAACATCGATACTTCAAAAAAACATTACGAACACGCGACATACTTGGCGGTAAAACGAGTCTATAGGCCACAGTTCTTACTCTATCGAGGATTTCAAATGGGCCAATTAAATCGAGGGTTGAGATTTCCTCTCTTCATCGATTCTTGCTTCTAGAATAACGCCCTCTTGAACCTTCTTCTTCACATTCATCAGCTCTGAGTATGTAGCTTGAGCTGCTTTAACTTTATCGATTAAAGTCGATTCTACTCGTATATTCGATATCTTCACGTGGGTCTCTAGAGTATTTAACTCTATCTTCAACATTTGTAGGTTATACGAAATCGGTTTTTGTGTTAACAACTTCGCACCCATAAACACATACGATCTTCTACTCAACGCGCCAGCTACCACGTTCGCTCTTCCACAATGATATTGAATGATATAGTCGTAATCTTCAACAAATCGAGCCAACGCTCTTTGGCGCGCATATTACGCTCGTTTTGGGTGAAGAAATATTTAGGGTTTTAGAAATGGGTTTTGTACTAAGGTCAATACAAAATTCGATTTCACGCTCTAGGGTTAGGCTAAGAAGTCTTCAAGAATACGCCAAGAAATTTATTAACGATAGAAATATCATTTAAAAACTGTGACTCTCATCCAAGACTTGGATAGTACGTAACATTGATACCTATCAACTTGCCATCGTCATTCATGACGTTGCCTACAAAAAGTCTGGCTTCGGTGCATTCCACACAAGGAAGTCACCAGCGAAAGGCTCAGGGCTCTTTATTTATGGATTGATATGACAATGATTGACTTTAGTGGTTTGGTTGCTTGAATTCGCATAACAGGTTGGTTAGGAATATAAAAGCTTACAACCTTACGAAAAGCTTGATGAGTAGTTAACCAATCGATTCCTAAAATCACATCAAAGGCAAGTATTTTCAAAGAGATAAGATCGACATGTAACGTGAAAGTGTCGATTTGAATCAACAAGATTTATAAACAGTGGAGGTAACGAAGGTTTCTACTAACGAAGTTTCAACCAATAAGTCAAATTCTAACTTCTCTGGGGTCAAATTTAAATGTTGAGCACAAGCAAGAGAGATAAAAAAATGGGTAGAACCGATATCTAATAAGGTATAGACTTTGCAAGAATTTATAATTAACTAACCCGTGCTAACTTCGTTCGGGTTACTCCCTTTTTGAGAAGTCATGAAAAATGCTCTTCCTGAAACCACCGACTTTGTTTTGTCCGTATCTACCTTTGATGCCACCATCCCAGCCGGACTTAACTTTGGTACACGACTAAATTGGGTTAGGTGACCTTCTTTTCCACAATTGTAACATGCTTTGGACTGCATCACACAGTTTAGACTGGTATGTCCCTCCCCTCCGCATTTGAAGCATACAATTGGTGGTCGTTCTCCTTCCTTGAAAACGGGTACTGGTGCTGCTGTCTTTCCATCATTATTGAACCTTCTCATCTTGAAATTTCCACTTCTATTATCTTGACCATGATTACTACCGAAGTGGTTACAATTCTTGGCATGATAATTTCCCCCGTGATGGTTATCATTGTTCCGATGGCCATTGCAACCGGTATGATTATTATCGTGTTGTTTCTCGTTATCCTTTGGTTGGGCTGGCTCATTATCGCGCTATAATAACTGAGCCCTATTCACAACATCTGAATATAAACAAAGTTTGTGAGAAATAAGGTATTGACGTATATCAAGTTTCAAACCTCTTAGAAACATTCGCGTCATTCGCTCCTCATTATCGACTAAATGGGATGCAAACCGAGATAACTCCGTAAATTTAACCTCGTATTGCGACACGGTCATATTGTTTTGCTCCAACTTGATAAAATCCACCTCCTTCATGTGACGAATACTTTTGGGAAAGTACTTGTCGTTGAACAACTCTTGGAACTTCTCCCAAGACATCTTGAGTGAGTCAGGTTGGGTACGCTTTATAGATTCCCCACCAAAATCTCGCCTCTTCACACGCAACATAAAGGTGGCAAAGGAAACCTTTTGCTCCTTGGAGCATCCAAGACATCAAATATCTTGGTGATTTTCTTTAACCACGTCTCCGCCTTAAGTGGTTCTGGTTTTCCCAAAAACTCCAGCGGTCCCAGCTCCTTGAACTACTTAGCAGTGACCAGCCATGGGTTGCCATTGTTTCCACCTGTATTATGAATAGGAGTCTCTCTCGTCTGATGTTGCATGAATTGCATAAAGCCTCTGAACATCCCATCGTTCATCATCTAATCGATGTTGTTATTTACCTGAGGATTATTGTCTTCTTGTTGCACATTATCCTGGGTATTGATCGTTGGTGACTCAACGGTCTCATGTGCTTCATTGCTGATCTCAACATTTTCATATGCCATTTTCAAACACTGTCACAAAACAAGGGTTAATTGACATATCACATATTATCCCTATACTCTGACCGACCAATTAAATACCAAATAAACTTAGGTAGGTCATACTAGCGAAGGAATTCCCCGTCTCTCCCCTCCTAGTTCTTGTCTCACATCTCAGCCAGGGATCATATCCCTAAGCTTTGATACCAACTGTGACGCCCCCAAAATAGGTATACATCACCCATCTTGAGTCGCCAGATACATGGTACATAAATTCAAATACAACTTAATTATACAACAATGTGTGTAAAATATGACAAAACATAAATCGAGAGTTTAAACAAGAATATTGTCATCTAGACAATATCCACACTCAATGGTGTCCTCATTACAATTATTATCATATTATTTCGTAGAATAGTGAGGACTACTAAAACCATTTATCCCGGACCATCACTCCATTCCCCGACTCGTCCCAAATATATTCTCATTTCAAGAACAATGAAAGAAAGGGTGAGCTCAACTAGCCCAAAGAAGAAATATTATGACTAAGATAATGCATAATAAATTATCCTTAGCCTTCAACAAAGATAACAACCGATAGAATACAATAGACAACAAGTTTTAGATCAACAACTCGCAAAAAAAAATAAGCAATCCATTAGTAAGAGTCAAGTAGAGCATAAAATCTACTATCTTCTATGATTTAAAAAGTTTTTCATCAACTTTATCACGAGACTCACTTTAATAAATAAAATCAAATCATCCCCGCACTACGACCTCAAGGATATTCATGTAATCATCAATGGTCATGATTATACCGAATAATCCTCGGTCATAATCATACCAACAACCGTCCATCAATGAACTACAGTGCCAATGAGGACTTTTACCACATCATTCGTCACATTACTACCATGATTATACCGAATAATCCTCGGTCATAATCATACCAAGTCCATCTATGCACGTAAGCCAAAGATGACTTTAATCACAATATATAAGCATGAGGATGATGAAAATGACATAATAATTCAATAAAACAAGTTCAAGGATAAATTTTAAAGATTTATAATTTAATTTATCCAGAATCAATAACGCCCAAATTGTCAACATGATATCGCTTTTTAGAGTAAAATTCAAGAATAATATTCATGTACCAAAAATAATTTGGACGTAAAAGAAATATATTTTTTGGGTAAATAGTACTCCATGAATAGTACCCTATGAATAGTACTTTGGGAATAGTACCTCGTACACGTGAAAAGTACCCCGTAATACCCGAGTGAATAATACTAGAGTGAATAATAATCGGTGAATAGTAACCCATGAATAAGAAATCGTGAATAGTACTCGACACAAAAAGTTCCCTAATAATACGAGTGAATAATACTAGAGTGAATAGTAATCGGTGAATAGTAACCCGTGAATAGTAACTCGTAAAAAAAAAATACCAAAGAAAATGATATTCCATGATTTAGTACAAAAGAAATGATATCTCATACGAGTATAATAGAATATACGAAACCGCAAATGGATTTTCACCCGCCATTCGGTAAATCCACGTAGATGCATCATCATTTCCACAATTTAATAAAGAATGAATACGAAAGGATCATTCACCATGTATGTGGTAATCCACATAGACAAAGTTATTCCAATGTAATAATAAAGAATGGAATAATGTAAGAATTCACCATGCATGCGATGATAATCGCATGACGAATAGGTTATTCTCAATGTAATAATAAAGAATGGAACTGTGTCAAACGCAGTAATCCGCATTGCAGAGGATATTCCAAATGTAATAACAAAGAATGGAATCAAAGTCATGCGAATCCGCATGCATGTGATAATCCAATAGAATAATAAAGAATGGAACCAGTCATGCGTAATCCGCATGCATGTGATATTCCAACAAAATAATAAAGAATGGAATAACAATAGATTTCACCAGTGCATGCGATAGATCGCATGATAAAGGTTATTCCAATGTAATAATAAAGAATGAAATAACAATAGAATTTCACTGTGCATGTGATAGATCAAGATGTAGACAAAAGTTATTCCAATGTAATAATAAAGAATGGAATAACAAAAGAATTTCACCATGTATGCAGATTGCTTAGATGACAAAGTTATTCCAACATAATAATAAAGAATGGAATAACAACCCTACGAAAGTATTAAAAGAAAATAACTCTCTTCATGAATACGAAAGAATAATACCCCTTACCTCAAAAAAAGACCGGATACTTTGAATAAAGAGGTAGCGCATTTCTTCTTCTTTCTTTCTATAATTTCTCTCTATAATAATTGCTCTATAGCTTTAGTGAATTGGTGAAAATGAAGGAAGAAATGAGCTTCTATTTATAGAAAAATATAGTTTCGATAATTGCACGCTTTGGGGGCTCAAATATTATAAAGATAATACCTTCCTCTTTTCCTTCATTTTTAATTTAATCCTGAAAGTATTATCAAACTTGTACCACCTCCCCTAATAGTAAATCATGGGAATTACTAGTAAATCATGTGACTCAATAGTTCTAAACATGTGAAAAAATTAATTATAGTATAGTACCTTCATCTATACCTCCATTTTTAATTTAGTCATGCAAGTATTATCAATCTTGCACCAACTCCCCTAAAAGTAAATCATGTGAATCAATAGTACAGACATGTGAACACATAGTTATAAGCATGTGAATTAATAGCAATTAATTGCTCATTTATCCGTTTAATTACCTGATTGGTCAATATAACTTCCAGACATCAATTATTAGAGAAATAATTATCGATTTCCACTAACACTAATAATTCCCACCCAATGGAATTATCAATTTTATCTTTAAATCAACACGAACTTATTCATCATTAATATTATAATTCATAATATTTAACAACCAGGTCGTTCCTAGGAAAGAGGGGGCTTTCCGATAAGGATTTTTCCTTATCAAGCGCAATTAGGTGACCAAACCTCTCCTCGATGTAACTTCTAGACATTATCAATATTGCAAATAATAATATGAATAACTTTGTCGCCTCAATTATTAATTTAATAATATAACATATTATACGAGATGATCGCCGTGACAATAATTGAATCAATAATATGAGAGATATGATGCGCAGAATTATCGTAGCAATAATTGAGTATAACTGAGTGACTTCTTACGTAAGCATCAATAATCAATACATGTGCTACTACTATGCAACCACGCATATTATCGTACTTTTTACTACCGGTAGTTCAACAGCTTTTATCGGTAAAACTTTCGCCGTTATTTTTATAAAATGATAATTCTTTCATTTTCTAACTACAATAATACTTCCGTTAGGGGGTCCACTTAATGATTGTGTTGTCGTATTTATATTCCCCGTTAAAAACGAATATTCCTCGACTAATCGATTATTATATAACAACTTGCTTACTTTGCAAAATTTATAAATATTACCCAGAACTATAACATTATATTAAATCCACACCATAATATTCAAAAAAATATTTTGAGAAATTTAAATCTTTATTCATAAAATTTGGGGTCTCACACCCAGGATGGATTGTTAATGGTGTATTTTGTGCCTCCATCATGATTCTATACTTCAAGTTAGAATCGTTAGGAACGCAAAGTCAGGAGTTGACTCGAATTATTCCTTCTTCATCGATTCTTGCTTCTGGAACCACACCTTCTTGCACCTTCTTCATCTTCATTAACTCCAGGTCTGTAGCTTGAGTAACTTTAACTTTATCAATTAAAGTCAGTTCTACTCGTATATTTGTCATCATCATGTGGGTCCCTAGAGTCTTTAACTCTATCTCCATCCTTTGCAAGTCATATAAAATGGGCCTTTGCATTGACAATATGGCACTCGTACCCGAATATGATCTTCTACTCAATGCATCAGCTACCACGTTCACTTTTCCAAGATGGTATTGAATGGTATAATCGTAATCTTTCAACAGCTCAAGCCAACGTCGTTGCCGCATGTTGAGTTCCTTTTGGGTGAAGAAATATTTAAAGCTTTTATGATCCGATTAAATCTCCACTTTCTCCCCCATACAGGTAGTGTCTCCAGACAACGTAAAAATGACTGTTGCCAACTCCAGATCATGAGTAGGATAATTCCTCTCATATTTTTTGAGTTGTCGTGAGGCATAGGCTATGAGTTTCCTATGTTGTATGATGACACATCCTAACCCTTTGCCTGAAGCATCATTGTAGATAACAAATCCATCCGAACCAGATGGTATTGTCAAAACAAGTGCCAAAATGAGTATCCACTTGAGCTCTTGGAAACTCTTCTCGCATTCCTCGCTCCATACGAATTTTGTATCTTTCCGAGTCAACTGAGTTAATGTAGTAGCGATTCGAGAAAATCCTTCAACGAATCTCCGATAGTAACCAGCTAAGCCCAGAAAGCTACGTACCTCAGTCCCTGACTTCAGTTGCTCCCAACTTTGTATTGCTTTAATCTTCGCTGGGTCAATAGATACTCCATGTTTTAACACTACGTGCCCAAGGAATGCTACTTCCTTAAGCCAGAACTCACATTTCTTCAGCTTGGCATATAGCTTGTTATCACAAAGCCTTTGAAGTACCATCTTCAAATGGTGCTCATGATCTTCATGGCTTTTGGAATAGATGAGGATGTCATCAATAAGGCTACAACAAACTGATCAAAATATTCCTTGAATAATCGGTTCATCATATCCATGAAAGTAGTAGGAGCATTAGTCAATCCAAAAGACATGACTAAGAATTCATAATGGCCGTAATGAGTTCTGAAGGCAGTCTTCAGAATATCCTCTGTTTTAATCTTCAGCTGATGATATCCAAACTAAGATAGATCTTTGAAAAGAATTGTGCTCCTTGCAACTGGTCGAACAGGTCATCAATGCGAGGTAGTGGATACATATTCCTAATGGTGACATGGTTCAATTCTCGATAGTCAATACAAAGTCGCATACTCTCGTCTTTTTTCTTTACGAATAAAATAGGAGCACCACAAGGAGATGTAATAGGACGAATGAAACTGATGTCTAACAACTCCTATAGTTGGACCTTTAACTCTTGAAGTTCAATATGAACCATTCGATATGGGGTTTTAGAAATGGATTTTGTACCAGGTTCAAGGTTAATAAAGAATTCAACTTCTCGTTCTGGGGGTAGACCGGGAAGTTTTTCTGGAAATACGTCAGGAAATTCACTAACAATAGAAATATTATTCAAATCTGACGTGTTTTTGTTTAAATCTATAACATGGGCTAAGAAAGCTTGACATCCATTTTTTAATAAACGAATGGCTTTATGGCTTGATATGACAGTTATTGACTTTAGTGATTTGGTTGATTTAATTTGCATAATAGGTTGGTTAGGAATATGAAAACTAAAAACCTTACAAAAATTATCAATTTTGGCATGATGAGTAATTAACCAATCAATCCCTAAAATCACATCAAATGCAAGTATCTTTAAAGAGATAAGATCAACAGGTAATGTGATGGTACCAACTTGGATCAAGCAAGATTTATAAACAGTGGATGTAATGAAAGTTTCTCCTAATGGAGTCTTAACAGATAAGTCAAAGTCTAATTTCTCCAGAGTCAAGTTCAAACATTGAGCACAAGTAGGAAAGATAAAATAATGGGTAGAACTAGTATCTAATAAGGTATAAACTTCGCAAGAGTTTATGATTAGCTTACCCGTGATCACCTTGTTCGGATTCATCATGTTTTGGCTAGTCACGACAAATGCTCTTCCAAGAACCGCTGACTTTGACTTGTCCGGGACAGCCTTAGGAGTCATCATCCCCGCTTGACTTGATTTCGCTACCGAACAAAATTCGGCTATATGACCATCTTTTCCATAACTGAAACACACCTTGGAAGGCAATACAGTTTAGACTTATGTGTCCCTCATCTCCGCATCTGTAACATCTAACTGGCGGTCGTTCTCCTTCCCTAGAATTTATTGCTGGTGCTGGTACTGGTGTCATCCCGTCATTGTTGTTGTTGTACTTTATCTTTTTGAAGTCTTCCCCCGAGTCTCTTCTTTTACTATCATGGCCTCGATTACCACCATAGTGGTTATTGCTTTTGTCCGCATATTTTCTTCTCCGCTGGTTATCATTGATCCGATGACTGCTGCCATCGGTATGACTCTGGTTGTGGTCCCTTGGTTGAACATACTCATTATCTCGCTCTAATAATTGAGTCCTGTTGACAACATCTGAATATAGAGAAAATTTGTGAAAAATAAGGTACTGACAAATTTTGGGTTTTAGACCTCTCATAAACATCCGCTTCATACGTTCCTCATTTTCTACCAAATGAGATGTAAACCTGGATAACTCTGGGAACTTAGCCTCGTACTGGGACACAGTCATGTTGTTCTGTTCCATTCTAATAAACTCTACCTCCTTCATATGACGAATACTTTCAGGAAAGTACTTGTCATTGAACAGTTTCTGAAACGTTTCCCAAGACATATTGAGTGCGGCTGGCTGGGTATGCTTCACAGATTCCCACCAGTAATATGCCTCACCATGGAACATAAATGTGGCGAATGGAACCTTCTGTTCCTCCGTGCATCCCAAGACATTAAATATCTTGGTAATTTGCTTAACCCATATTTTTGCCTTAATCGGATCTAGATTTCCCCAAAACTCTTGTGGTCTTAGCTCTTTGAAGTGCTTGGCTGTGACAAACCGCTCGTTGCAATTATTTCCACCCGTATTTTGTACACGAGTCTCCCTCATCTGATTTTGTATGGACTGCAAAAAGCTTCTAAACATCCCATCATTCATCGTTTGTTCGGTAGTATTGTTTACAGGAGGAATATTGCCTTCCTGTTGCACGTTCCCCTGGTTGGTGATTAAAGGTGTCTCCACGGTCTCATTCACTCCATTGTTAACATTTCCAGCTGCCATTCTCAAATACTGCCACAAAACAAGGGTTAATTAAAGAAAATGACATACCACATAATACCTCTATATTCTGACCGACCAACAAATAAGCTTAGGTAGGACACACTAGCAAAGGATTTACTCGTCTCTCCCCTCCTTGTTCTATTCCCCGATCTTGGCCAGAGACCATATCCCTAAGCTCTGATACCAACTGTGACTCCCACAAAATAGGTATACACCACCCATTTTGAGTTGCCAAATACATGGTATAGAAATAACTACAACTTCATTAATACAATTGTCACACAAAATACAACAACACATAAACTGTGAGTTTAAATACAAATATTGTCTTCTAGATAATATCCACACTCAAATAAGTTCGCATTACAATTATTGATACATTATTTTACAAAATAGTGAGGACTACAAAAAGAACTATCTTGAAACATCACTCTATACCCTGATTGGTTCCTGTTATATTCTCGCTTCCTGAGAAGAAAAATGGAACAAAAAGGAAAAGGGTGAGCTCAACTAGCCTAGTAAAGAATATTATAACTAAGATAAAGTAGAACAAATTATCGTTAGCCTTCAATAAATCATATAAAATATAATGGACAACAAGTTTTAGATCAATATTCGCAGTGAAAATAATAATTCATTAGAAGAGTTAAGTAGAGAATAAAATCTACTATCTTCTATGATTTAAAAGTTTATCATCAATATTTTATCCCTGTAACATCAATCAATATACATCTTGAATCAAATATTCATCTTTGCACTATGGGCCAAAGATTTTTATCAGGTAATCATTCATCTATGCACTACAGGCCAAAGATATTCATTAAGTAATCATTCATCTTTGCACTACATGACAAAGATATTCAGTTATATCACCTTTTAGGACTGAGGATGATGAAAAATATCTTAAAGAGAGTAACCATAATAGACAACTTGGACAAAGAAAAGAAAATTTAGTTTTTCTATGAATAGTGCCGTATTCGTGAATAGTGTCGTATACGTGAATAGTGCCATATACGTGAATAGTAACCTCGACGTGAAAAGGTAAAAATTTCACAAGAAAGTTTAGACCAATATTCCAGTGAATTGACATTAGATAAAGCGCAAAACTCAACGAATTTCTGATCATTTCAGGAATTATAGAAGCAATACTTACCATAGTAAGTTTAGATTTAGGAATCTGAAATGAACAATATATGAAACTATAAATGGATTTTCAACTGTCATACGGTAGTCCGCGTAGACAGATCATTTCCATAATTTAATAACAAATGAATACGAATCGTTATTCACCAAGTATGCGGTAGTCCGCGTAGACAGGTTATTCCCATAGAATAATAAAGAATGGAATAACAAAAGAATTTCACCATGCATGTTGTAGTCCGCGTAGACATGTTATTCCAACAGAATAATAAAGAATGAAATAACAACCATTACGAGTATTGAAAGAAATAACTCTCTTCATGAATACGAAAGAAATAATACCCCTTACATTAATAACAATTCAGAGACTGCACTAGTGTAATAGCAGAATACGCTTCTTCTTTCTCTTTTATTCTCTCTATACTTTCTCTCTCTATAGCTTTAGTGAATTGGTGAAAAATAATGAAGAAATGAGCTTCTATTTATATGTATGGCAGAGTAAGGGTAAGTAAAATAGTCTTTTCGCCATAATCTATGACATTGTCACTTACCTCATCAGTTCGATGACATCATTTCATACCTCATCGCTCCGATGACATCATTGCATACCTCATCGCTCTGATGACATCATTTCTTATATTGTACGAATTCAAATTCAATTTGTTCTCTTCCACCTCATTTTACTTTATATCATGAATTTAATATAATAATGTTACCACTCAAATTATAAAAATCATACTATTATATAATCACATCATACTACTATAATGTAATATTATAATAATATATTTGAATAAATTATTTTATCAAAAAAGATAAAATTCTAACTTTCAACAAATGTCACATGCTAAAAATTCCTCCGTTTAAATCTACATTGAATAAATATTTTCTTATCATATATATCAATAATTAATTATTCATAAATAATATTACAGAACTACAATATTGACAACCAGGTCGTTCCTAGGAAAGAGGGGGCTTTCCGATAAGGATTTCTCCTTACTGACGTGCAATTAGGTGACCAAACCCCTTTCCTAAACATAACTTCCTTAGATATTGCCAATAATACTATCTAATAATATTATTCAAATAATATGAATTATTGATATGAAAATGGAAAATACTGTGCAGTGACAATTATTGAATCAATAATATAAAATATCAACGTAGCAATTATTGAATCAATAAAATAAAATATTGAACAGTAATTACTGTAACAATTATTGAGTAGTGCCTTCTTACGTAAGAATCCATAATTCAAGAATATTTGTCGGCAATACCGCAGTGTACAAAGGCAACCACGCCAGATTATTGTATTTTAACCACCAGGTATTCTAACAGTGTTAACGGTATCAACTACGACGTCATTTATAAAAACTCAAACTTGTCGTTTACTTCATCCGACCGTTTTCCGTTATGGGTCCCAGAAATGGCTGCGCCGTCATATGAATATTCCACCCGACAACAAGAATATTCCACGACCAAACGAATATTCCCCGACAACAATAAACATTTTATAACCACTTGCTTATTTCGCAAAATTTGCACATTTTACCCATAACTAACCACATTAACCAAATCCACCCCTTACTATTTCAGAATAATTAATAGAGAAAAATCAATTTTATTTATCAAAAGTCGGGGTCTAACAATATATATATATATATATATATATATATATATATACACACTAAGTTTTATTTTTTATGAAAAATAGAATGTATTATATTATACATATTATTTGCATAGTATCTGCATAGTAATTGCATAGTAAAAATTAGAAAAATCAGACGAATTTTTCTGCGCCTGTGAAGTTGTCACTGTGCAGTCCATGAATAAAATTTCTAAATAGTATCCAGCCATTCACCTATAAATAGGATGCTCGGTTTAGAAAAGAAAATCACACCAAAATTAGAGAAATCTTCTTCGATAATATTGAGCATATTTCTTTTGAGTTTAAGGAAGCTTTGAGTGTAGAAAATAGTAAAAGTTTTCTTCAAGAATATATCTGTTATACCAGTCAGAAATACTCTTCTTTTGAGGTAAGGGGTATTATTTATTTTATATTCGCTTACGATATTATTTTTCTTATTCGTAAGAAATTTTATTTTGTTCAATATTCGTAAAGAATATTATCTTTGTTCAATATTCGTAAGGAATATTATTTTCGTTCAACAGTTGTAAGGGATAATATTTTTGTTCAATATTCGTAAGAAATAATATTTTCTTGCATACTTTGTAGTATGTAAGTAATATTATTTTGTTTCAGATTTTGAATTCTACACTAATTTTGATAAGTATTGCTTCTATACTCCTTGAAATTAGTAGAATATCCTTGAAATTTGCGCTTCATCTAGCATCGTTTGACAAGGAATTTTTCTGAACATTTTTGTTAAAGTTTTAAGCTTTTCATGCCAGAGTACTATTCATACATACGATACTATTTATATGTATGGTACTATTCTTACATACGACACTATTCACAAAGTACTATTCACAGGATACTATTCATGAAGTACTATTCACGGGGTACTATTCACTCAGGTACTATTTACTCGGGGTATTATTCATGATAAAAAATTGATTTCTTTTCTGTCCAAATTATTTTTGATACGTGAATATTATTTTTGAATTTTACTCTACAAAGCAGTATCATGTTGACAATTTAGATATTTTTAAACTCTGGATAAATTTAAAGTCTTTAATATTTATCATTGATTTCGTTTGATTAAATTCTTATATCATTATCATCATCATCATGTTTATATTGTGATAAAAGTCATCTTTGGCCCATAGTGCATAGATGGATTGTTGATTGGTATGATTATGACCAGGGATTATTCGGTGTAATCATGACCTGTAATGTTACAAATTATGTGGTAAAAGTCCTCATTGGCCCATAGTGCATTGTTGGATAGTTGTTTGGTATGATCATGACCATGCGTTCTCTTCGGCCAAGGGTGCAAAGATGAATTTTTGTTTGACATGATCATGACAACTGGTGATAATAACGAATATCCTTGGCCCGTAGCATTGATGATTCATGGATGTGATAATAATGAATATCCTTGGCCCATAGTGCATGGATAATTCAGTGATGTGGATTATTTATTAAGCTGAGTGTCAACGATAAAATTGATGATAAACTTTTAAATCATAGAAGATAGTAGATACTCTACTTGACTCTTCTAATGGATTATTTCTTCCACTGCAGTTAAACTTGTTGTCTATTGTATTATATCAGTTTAACATTGTTAAAGGCTAACGATAATTTATTCTGCAATATCTTAGTCATAATATTTCTTACTGGGCTAGTTGAGCTCACCCTTTGCTTTCATTATTCTCTTCAGGAAATGAGAATATAGCTTGGATTAGACGGGGAATGGAGTGATGGTCCAGATGGTTGCTTTAGTAGTCATCATTATTCTGTAAAATAGTGTGATAATAATTGTAATGAGGACTTATTTTGAGTTTTGATATTGTCTAGGAGATAATATTTGTATTAAAACTCATAGCTTATGTTTTGTCGTATTCTGCACGACACTTAGCAGTTGTATAAATTAAGTTTAATTGTATTTGAATTTTGTACCATGTATTGGTGACTCAAAATGGGTGATGTATACCTATTTTGGGGGCATCACAATTGGTATCAAAGCTTAGGGATATGATCCCTGGCTGAGATGTGAGGCTAGAACTAGGAGATAATGTGCATCAGGAAGGCAATAATCCTCCTGTAAACAACAACACCAACCAAATGACGAATAATAGTATGTTTAGGAGTTTTTCTAGAATTAACGCAAAACCAAATGAGAGAGACTCCTGTTCAAAATATAGGTGGAAATATTAGCAACTCACGGATGGTCACTGCTAAGCAGTTCAAGGAGCTGGGACCACTGAAGTTTTTGGGAAAGCCAGAACCACATAAGATAGAGACGTGGATTAAGTAGATCACCAAGATATTTGATATCTTGGAATGGCCGGAGGAGCAAAAGGTTGCCTTTGCCACCTTTATGTTACGTGAAGAAGCAAATTACTGGTGGAAATTTGTAAAACGTACTCATCTTGCCACACTAAAGATTTCTTAGGAAGAAGTTCCAAGAATTGTTCAATGACAAATACTTTCCCGAAAGTATTCGTCACATGAAAGAGGTGAAATTCATCAAGCTGGAGCAAAACAATATGATCGTGTCGCAATACGAGGCTAAGTTTTCCGAGTTATCCCGGTTTGTATCCCATTTGGTTGATAATGAGGAGCGAATGACGCAAATGTTTCTAAGAGGTTTGAAACCCGAAATACGTCAATACCTCATTTCTTACAAACTTTGTTTGTATTCAGATGTTGTGAATAGGGCTCAGTTATTAGAACACGATTATGAATCAGCTCAACCCAAAGGCAACGACCAACAACACAATAATAACCGTACCGATGGCAACGACCATCGGAACAACGATAACCATCGTGGAGGAAATTATCATGCCAAAAATGGTAACCACATCGGTGGTAATCATGGCCAAGATAATAGGAAAGGATAACTAAGTGAGAACAACTTCAAGAAGAGAAGGTTCAATAATGATGGAAAGACAGCATCACCAGTACCCATTTCTAAGGAAGGAGAACGACCACCGGTCATATGTTTCAATTATTGTGACACCCCCAAATCTAGGTACTTCATTCCCACAAGATTTGGTGATCACTATCTATACAGTCATACTATCTACCCAAATAAAATAATATTTAAACCATAATCCTCCCTTTAAATAGGGTTACATCAATTAATTTAAAAACATCCCAGGTTATCTAACCTTAAAACATCATTCAAATGCGGAATTAAATTATTACATTACATCATTATTAAAAATCTGTGATCATAACAGTAATCAAAAGTACATATCAACATCACTTGTACATTTTTCCCTTTCCTTTGCTAGTTGAAGGCTCATCCACCTTCTCAACTTTAGCTGCAATGAGTATATAAATATGTAAGAGTGAGCAAAACAATTGCTCACTGGATATAATAATGAATCAACAGGAGAATAACAATAATAACTGCCAACAATAGGCTAATCAAAATTGAATGGTACTCTAACGATGATAATCAAAAACAAGAATCCAAAATATGGAATATATCTAACTGAGGGTCATAAGACCATGAACTATGTCCACAGTTGTGAGTAATCTTTCAACTCCAACTTTAACAGTAATAAGACTACAAGGACTCCTCGTACTTAGGGGGATCAACCATTCGTACAATGTATTGTGCACAAATATTTTAATGCTGCGCGTAAGTTATCCCCTAATAATAATAGGGTTGTTCATCTCAATATTTAGAGTACAAGTCCGTACTAAAGAAAGTTTGGTTTGGATAAGCTTTCAAGGATAATTTGAAGTTTAACGAACATCAAATAGAGGACTAGTTGAATCAATAGTGTTTGATAACACAACAGTTGTTTAATAACAACATAACATAGAATAATTGAGAATCACAAATGAACTGATTGTACATATTAAACTCATGCTTGAAATAACTATAAAGCATAAGTATTCAACAAAATGAATAAAATGGTAAACCTTTACTTGAACAATAAATAAGCTAAGGTTGGAGTCTTATAACATTAGAAATGAAATTACTGAACATACATTAACTGATAGCAAGCTGGAAACTAAAAACTTGCCCAACAAGGTATTAACTTATGCAAAGAAATAAAACAGTTCAATAATAAAGACGAGAGTTCAAAACTGTGTTCATTATTCAAGAATATAACTTAAGAAACTTTCTTAACTATAAACAAGTTAGAATGAATCATCCAAATGAGAATTTCAAATAACATTAGAGTTAAAGTTTGCTCGAATGAATGTTAGAGTCAATTGACTTATTCAATTAATAGTTAAAATAGAAAGCTTGCTCAATCAAAGAACAAAGCTACACAATGTAATAATGGAACTAGCTCAATGAAAGTAAGGAATTAAGAAACTTTTTCAATGTAAAAGATAGGGTTTAGAAACTTGCCTTGAGCGTAAGCTATAAAATTAAACTCACGATCACCTACACATAATTTTAGAACCACAATACCTATTAGATATGCTAACATACCATAACATGTTCATTTCTAGCTAAACTTATCATTTAAGCACAAGTCTTTCATTAACATTTACATTTCAGAAATTCCAAGTGTTTTACTTCGCAACACTTATCGAACGCTTATTGTGTATACTAAATTATCACATAACGCGTTCTCGATTCACTTCTCATTTTTGCAACTTTGAACTTACTAACCATAATTCACCATGTTATGTTAACCTTAACATTACCCATTTAACATGTTAACCCAATTTCAGACCATGCCATGTTGCTATATCAAGTCTGCAAAGAACAACGAAAACCGAATCTCAAACCGTAGGTATGGGCGCAGTTCTACCATACAAAAACTTAGGACCGTAAGCAATGCGCCATTTTTTTTTTATTTAACTTTACGTGCCATTCTGTATGATGTTCAGACAGATCTGAGAGAGGCTAATGAACTGTAGCCGACTTTAGCCCAACAAACACAAATTTCACCCACCAAACACTGATAATAACACGTAAAATAAATATACAACTATCATAAACATGATTGCTAACATATTCAACCACTTAGCACAATTTAACAACAACTAAAACTATTTTAATTTCTCAATTTTCATTTTTTTCATATAAAACTCCATTTTTGATATTCATCCCAAAAATCATCACTGTGAATTCATTATTTGGCCAAATCACTCCATTCAAATTACGTTATGCTCGTATCTCAAAGAACTAACATATACAAGCTTCAATTTATAATTTCACATACTAATTGGCCACTAAAATTGATACTTTTCATAAACATATGAAAAAATACATATACTGTCAAAATTTCTACTGATATCCGAAATTAGCATGAATTTCTTATTTAAGCACAACCTCCAGTCATCATATACTCATATAATCACAAGTAATCCCATTGTATAGCAACAATTCAACAATTTGAGATTCACAGATTATATAAAAGTTTGTCGTAATACTCATAAACATATATAATATCAAAGTTGTAGAACATACCTTCAAATTAGCTTGCACAAACTTGCAATTGCAGACAATTTCCTCAGGTTTCACTCTCAAACTCACTCAATTCTCTCTGTTGTCTCTAGGCTAGCAAAACTAGAATGAAAGCTCTGATAACCAATATGCATAATAACCAAAATACAAAACTGATAGCTAGCGTAGGAAATAAACTGATAATCTTAATACACCAACTTAATTAAAATGGCAGTTACAAAACTAACGTATATATTATAATTATATTATACTTATTATTTTATTTATTTTATTTTATTACAAAAATTAGAAATTCAAAAGCCATAAGGCTTGTTTGGCAAAAACCCTTTAAATTTTAAAGAATTAATATATTAAGCCTTGTTTGACAAAAAACTAATTTAAATCTTTTTAATTTATTTTAATAAACACTTTCATTTATAAATTATAATCACATATTATTTATTTGGATCTCCATATCCAATATTAACCAATTAAATTAATCACATACTATATTTTAATTAAATATAGCCTTTTAGCAAATATCACCAAATTATAATTTTATTATAAATTTATTTAATAATTTAATATACCATCTAAATTATTAAATCAACACAACAATATAACACCTCATTATATAATACAAACCTCTAAATTATAAATTAATTTAATTTAGAAATTTATCTAATAAATTTAGATTTACAAATATTTATTAATGATCATCACAACAATAATTATTTATTTAATCAATTCAATAATAGACACATAAAATAAATATTTATATTATTCAATAAATATTACAATTTGAAATTTCAGATCGTTACATCCTTCCCTCCTTACAAGGATTCTATCCCCAGAATCACAATTCAAATAATCAAATTGTCACATTCTCCCCTACTTACAAAGATTATGTCCCCAGAATTGAAGACACAGACTAAACAATTAACTCAGGATAATTCTTCATCATATCAACTTCGAGTTCCCACGTAGCCTCTTCGACATTGTGGTTCCTCCATATTACCTTCACAGAAGGTATCACTTTATTCCTGAGCATTTGTTCTTTCCTGTTGACTATCAGGATAGGAATCTCCTCGTAAGACAAATCTTTACTGAACTGCAACGGTTCGTACTCGATCACATGCTTGTAATTGGGTTTATAAGGTCGTAACACCAACACATGAAAAACGTTGTGCACATGCTCTAATTCTGGAGGTAAAGCTACCTCGTAAGCCACTTCTCCCACTCTGCGTAAAATTTCGAAAGGTCCAATAAACCTTGGGCTGAGCTTTCCTTTTTTGCCAAAATGAATTTTCCCCTTCCAAGGAGAAACTTTCAGGAACACGAAATTTCCTACTTTAAATTCACGACTCTGCCTGTGTTGATCAGCATACTTTTTCTGTCGATCTTGAGCAGCTACTAATCTTGCTCTGATGAGTTCGACAACTTCAGCGGTCTGCTGTACCAATTATGGGCCTAGCAGTTGACGTTCACCAACTTCATCCCAGCATAGTGGAGTTCTGCATTTCCTGCCGTATAATGCCTCGTATGGCGGCATACCAATGCTTGCATGGTAACTGTTGTTGTATGCAAATTCCACCAACGGTAGATGATCATCCCAGTTTCCTTTGAAATCCATTATGCATGCTCTAAGCATATCTTCAAGCGTCTGGATCGTTCTTTCGCTTTTCCCATCTGTTTTCGGATGATATGTTGTACTCATCTTCAGTTGTGTTCCCATACATTCTTGTTGTTTCTTCCAGAAATTTGATGTGAACCTCGGATCTCTGTCTGATACAATTGACACTAAAACTCCATGTCTTGAAACGATCTCTTTAACGTATAGCTTCGCCAGCTGATCAAGATTAAATCTAATCTTTATTAGCAAAAAGTGTGCAGATTTTGTCAATCTGTCCACTATCACCCATATCGCATCGTATCCTTTCTGAGTCGTTGGAAGGCCTACCACAAAATCCATTGTGATATGCTCCCACTTCTATTCTGGTATCTCCAACGGTTGAAGTAATCCGCTTGGTCGTTGATGCTCGGCCTTCACTTTCTAACATGTCAAGCACTTTGCAACGCATTCTACAACATCTCTTTTCATGTTCAGCCACCAAAAATGACGTTGTAAATCCTGATACATTTTCGTACTTCCTGGATGAATCGAATATTTTAAGCTATGAGCTTCCGTCAAGATTTCTTCTTTAATATCCTGTACTGCTGGAACCCAAATTCGTCCCTCGAATCTTAGTATTCCCTCAGTATCGATCTTGTACTTCACTTCTTTACCCTCGACTATACTTTGCTTTATTTTCTTGCATTCTTCATCCTGTAGTTGTGCGTTCTTCACTTTGTTCACCAAAGTTGGACTAGCTTCTATCTGGAATAATTTTTCAACGGACTCATCAGGAAGTTTGATTTCCAACTCTAACCTTGCCATTGCTGAAATGAGATCCTCTTTATCAGTTAACAACATCAACTTTTCTCTGCCTTTCCTACTCAAGGCATCTGCAACCACATTAGCTTTGCCTGGATGATAAAAGATCTCACAATCGTAATCCTTTATCAATTCCATCCATCTCCTTTGCCGCATGTTCAGATCTTTCTATTTGAAAATGTACTTCAAACTTTTATGGTCCGTGTAGATCTCACATTTCTCTCCGTAGAGATAGTGTCTCTTCAGTACGAACACAATTTCTGCCAACTCTAAATCATGAGTCGAATATCCTTTCTCGCAGTCTTTTAGTTGCCTTGATGCATACACAATAACCTTGTCGTTTTGCATAAGGACACAACCCAATCCCTTGTGTGACGCATCACTATACACGACAAAATTTCCAATATTATCTGGTAATGACAACACAGCTGTCACACTTAACTTCTTCTTTAGTTTTTGAAAACTTTCCTCACGTTTTTCCGTCCAAACAAATTTTACAGATTTTCTTGTCAAATTCGTCAACGGAGTAGAAATCTTGGAAAAATCTTGAATAAATCGTCTATAATAACCTGCCAATCCCAAGAAACTTCTGACTTCTGATGGAGTTCTTGGTTGTTCCCAATTTATCACCGCTTCGACTTTTGATGGATCCACCGAAATTCCATCCTTATCGATTACATGTCCAATAAATTGTACACGTTCTAGCCAAAATTCACACTTAGAGAATTTCGTGTACAACTTTTCCATTCTTAACGTCTCCAGCGTCAGACGTAAGTGTTCCACGTGTTCCTCTTGAGTTTTAGAATACACCAAAATATCATCGATGAACACCACCACAAATTTATCCAAAAATAGTTTAAACACCCTGTTCATCAAATCCATGAACGTTGCAGGGGCGTTTGTCAAACAAAAAGACATTACTAAAAATTCATAATGCTCATACCAAGTTCGGAATGCCGTGTTCGGTATATCCTCCTTCCTTACATTCAGTTGGTGATAGCCACTTCTCAAATCTATTTTCGAGAAATATCTAGCACCCTTCAATTGATCAAACAAGTCATCTATTCTTGGCAAGGGATACTTGTTCTTAATAGTGACTTTATTCAACTCCCTATAATCAATGCAAAGACGCATTGACCCATCCTTCTTCTTCACAAACAACACAGGTGCTCCCCACGGTGACACACTTGGCTGAACATACTTCTTGCTAACAGTTCTTGCAGTTGCACCATTAGTTCCTTCATTTCCACCGGAGCCATTCTGTACGGGGCCTTCCATATCGGAGCAGTTCCTGGAGCTAAGTTGATCACGAACTCGATTTCTCGGTCAGGCAGAAGTCCTGGCAAATCCTCTGGAAACACGTCCACGAACTCCCTTCTCCTTTTCACACCCTTCTCCTTTTGAGTATCGACTATGTAGGCTAAGTACCCTACACAGCCCTGACTCAACAACTTCTTGGCCTGCATTATCGTCAGACATTTCATTTGTCTAGGCGATTTGCTACCACGAAAAAATACCTTTGACAGAGTCATAAGGTTTACACACTTCTTTTGGCAATCAATTATCTCTCCATAATTGAATAACCAATCCTTAACATGTCAGAGAGTGCTTAACATGAAAAGAGACGTTACAGAATGCGTTGCAAAGTGCTTAACATGTCAGAGAGTCAAGGCCGAGCATCAAAGACCAAGCGGGTTACTTCAACCGTTGGAGATACCAGAATGAAAATGGGAACATATCACAATGAATTTTGTGGTAGGTCTCCCAACGACTCAGAAAGGATACGATGCAATTTGGGTGATAGTGGACAGATTGACAAAATCTGCACACTTTTTGCCAATAAAGATTAGATTTAATCTTGATCAGCTGGCAAGGTTATATGTTAAAGAGATTGTTGCAAGACATGGAGTTCCAGTGTCAATTGTGTCAGATAGAGATCTGAGGTTCACATCAAACTTCTGGAAGAGATTACAGGAATGTATGGGAACACAGTTGTGAATGAGTACGACATATCATCCGCAAACAGATGGCCAAAGTGAACGAAGGATTCAGACATTGGAAGATATGCTAAGAGCATGCGTCATGGATTTCAAAGGAAGTTGGGATGAACAATTACCGTTGGTGGAATTTGCCTACAATAACATTTACCACGCAAGCATCGGCATGCCGCCTTACGAAGCATTATACGACAGAAAGTGCAGAACTCCACTGTGCTGGGATGAAGTCGGTGAACGTCAACTGTTAGGACCAGAACTGGTACAACAAACTGCTGAGGCTGTCAAACTCATCAGAACAAGATTGTTAGCTACTCAAGACATACAAAAGAAATATGCTGATCAACACAGACAAGATCGTGCATTCGATGTAGGAAATTATGTTTTCCTAAAATGTTTCACCTTGGAAGGGAAAAATTCAATTTGGTAAAAAGGGGAAACTAAGCCCGAGGTTTATTGGACCCTTCGAAGTGCTGCGAAAGGTTAGGGAGGTGGCTTACGAGGTAGCTCTACCTCCAGAATTGCAAAAAATTCATAATGTTTTTGATGTTTCGCTGTTACGCCCATATAAACCTGATTACAAGCACGTGATTGAGTACGAACCATTGCACTTTGAGAAAGACATTTCCTATTAAGAGGTTCCTATCCAGATAGTCGACAGGAAAGAACAAGTGCTCAGAAATAAAGTGATACCTTCTGTGAAGGTAATTTGGAGGAACCACAATGTCGAAGAGGCTACGTGGGAACTCGAAGCTGAAATGATGAAAAATTACCCTGAGTTATTTGTTTAATCTGTGTCTTCGATTCTGGGGACAGAATCTTTGTAAGTAGGGGAGAATGTGACGAATGAATTGTTTGAATTGTGATTCTGGGGACATAATCCTTGTAAGGAGGGAATGATGTAACATTCCAGAATTTTTATTGTTATATTAAATATTTATTGAATATTTAAGTATTTAATGGATGTGTTTATTGTTAAATAAATAATTATTCAAATTTGATTCAATTTGATTAACTATTTGTTAAATAAATAATTAAGGAAATTAATTATTTTATGCTAATTTAATTTAATTATTAAGTTAGAGAGTTTGATTAATTGAATTATTATTCTTTTAGTTGAATTTGTAATTAAAAGATGTGTTAGTTGATTAAATAAAGTTATAATTATATAGAAAATTATAATTTTGTGGTATTGGTTTATGTGATGTAGTGATTTAATAAATGGTTATAAAGTGTGACAAATAACCTTTTATAAAGTAGTTATTAAAATAACTTAAAGGAGTTTTAATTCAGTTTTGCCAAATAAGGCCTAATGCCTATTAAGTCTTTAATCTAATTGTGTTTTTCCAAACAAGGTGTAAGGGTTAATGGGTTATTTTTAGTTAGTTAACCAAACAAGCCTTATGGCTTTTGATTTTCAAATCTTTTATAACTGATATCAGTTATATTAATATTTATGTTATATAATTAGTACATATTATATTATATACGTTATTTTGTTAGTACGCTAGTTAGTGTTAGGAAGAAAAAACTCAGAGGAAGAAGAAGAATAGAAGAAGAAAAGTGAGAGAGAAAAGAAGAAAGGAAGAAAGGCTAGAGAATTGGAAAAAGGAAGTGGAGAAACGCTTGATAATCAAAAGGATAACTATCATCTTCTACAAGCAAGGTATTCTTCTACCCTTTTTAAGTTTTAAAAGTTTTAGTTTTCTCTTCTCATATTTCTCTGTAAAATTCTTGTGATAGGATAAATTATTGATTGTATGTGTATTTATATGATCAACTAATGATTATAAAACTATTTTTATAGGTTATATATGCTTATAGTCAATGAATTGATGTTATGAATGTGGTTTGTGAAGAAAAATATTTTACAGAGATTTTATGTGAATGAATATGTGTTAATTTAAAGGTGGAATTGAGGGCTAATTAGTTGTGTAGTTGATAAATTGGCTATTTAAATTGATAGAGTATGTATAAATATTGATAAAGATGCTTTGAATTAACTATTTTGGTTGAAAAACAAAATTACAGTGTTGATTTTCATTAAAAACATCAAAAAGTGAGTTTTTATCAAAAACAGTGAAATTGGATGTTTTAAATTTGTTGTTTATGTTTTTGTATGGGTAGAATCATGTTAGGAGTTCTTGAATTATGTTTACATGAAGTCTTTGTATGAATTACATGTGAATTAAACTGTTAGAAACGAGCTTGTAGGCCAAAATTGGCTTTTTCTTATACTATTCTCAAGTCATTAGTCGAAATCGCTAGTGATTTAGCATACATTTCAAATAGAATTCATTTTTCACGCCGCTAAATTGTGCGGTATACATACAGTTGCGACCTTAGTAGCTTTATTCTCGTGTCGTAGCATCATCTCTTATGTAAATGCCGCACTACAAGATATACTCATGAAATGCAAATGACGAAAGTTAGCGAATGGTCTGACAGTGTACTTTTTGTTCTCGAAATTTTAAGGAATTGATATGTGATGACTACGACTGTAAAATATTGATTTTAATATTTTTATACTATGAATAAGTATGTTATTAATGATTAACTTGTGTATAACTTGATTATGTGATTAAAAATCCAATTTTTACATGATGAACGTACTTAGTTATGTTCGTAAGGTGGTAATGACTAATTATGTCATGATGACATATGTTTATAGGATATTGTGGTTTGAATTGTTCGGTTTAGCCCACGAGCAAGGCAAGTTTTCTAATCCTTTATCTTGTTGAACTAATTATGGTTTCCAATTCGATTATCTTATAAATAATGCAAGTTCTCTAATCTATTTTATTGTTGAATCAATTATTGTTTCCAATATAATAATGCAAGGTTTCTAAACTTTGTTTTTGATATTGAACAAGTTATTCTTGTATTTAACTTGTTGTTTAGCATGCCCGAATATATTTGAATAGTTTATCGTGCTTATTGCCATGCATGCTTAGTATTCAATTTTAAATAACCTTGGCTTAATATTGTTCAAGCAAGGTGTGTTATAGTTATTCAAGTTGTATGCTATTAGATTATTCCTAAAGCATGATTTTAATTTACCATGATTATTCAATTATGAGTATTCTATAATATGATGTTAGTAGTATTAATTCAACTAGTCCTCTAGTTGATGATCATTGAACTTCAAATTACCCTTGAAAGCGTATCCAAACCAAACTCTCTTTTTGGTGCGGACTTGTACTCTAAATAATGAGATGAACAACCCTATTATTTGGGGATAACTTACGCGTAGCATTAAATGTTTGTACACTATTATGCGAAGGGTCGATCCTCTAAGTACGAGGAGTCCTTATAGTCTTATGATCATGTTAAAGTTGGAGTTGAAAGATTACTCGCTAACTCGTGGACATAGTTCATGGTCTTATGACCCTCGGTTATATTTTATTCCATATTTTGGATTTCAGGTTCTCGATTATCATTGTTAGAGTATTATCTAGTTTTGATGAGCCTACTCATTTGGCACTTATTATTGTTATTCTTCCATTGATTCATTATTTTATCCAGTGAGCAATTGTTGTGCTCACTCTTGCATATTTATAAACTCATTGCAGCTAAAGTGGAGAAGGTAGATGAACCTTCAACTAGCAAAGGAAAGGGAAAATTGTACAAGTGATGATGATTTGTACTTTTATTTATTGTGATGATCTTAGACTTCTTAATAATGATGTTATGTAATAATTTTAATTCCGTATTTGAATGATTATATTTAAAGGTTAGACAACCTGGGAGATTTTATTATGTAATCCTTTAATGGGAAAGGTTTTATTTATCTAGTTTTATTATGATTGGGTAGTTAGATATGAATATTTGATTAAGTGAACACCAAATCCTGTGGGAATGAAGTACCTGGGTTTGGGGGTGTCACACCAGATCTCTTCTTAGGGCATTCACGAGCAAAGTGATCCTTGGATCCGCACGTGAAGCACACATTCTTCTTAGCTTGAGTGCAATTTGGGGCGATGTGACCCTCCTGGCCACAATTGAAGCATATTCGTTTCCCTAGAAAACACACTCCCTTGTGAAATTTTCTGCACGTAGCATATGTGTCTAACTTCTTATTTTGCTGGTTTCTTGGCTGATTTCCAGCTCCCCCATTCGCATTCCACTTCCTCTTCAAATTGTTGTCATTTCTGCCGTTACTCTTAACTTCAACTTCACTTTTTTTCTTCCTCTGCTCTTGATATGTTTTGTTACTGCCTCGCCTCCACTTTCAACGAGAATCGCCTTCTCCATCACTACTGCAAACGTCTTCAACTGGAACATGGAAACCCTACTATACAACTAGGGCTTCAATCCCTGTTCAAACCTCTTTGCCTTACGTTCGTCTGTGCTGACTTGATATGGCGCAAACCTCGCCAGCTTGTTGAATTTCGTGGCATACTCAGACACCGACATCGTTCCCTGCTTCAATTCCAAAAACTAAACCTCCTGTTGACTCTTCGAACTCTCTGGGAAATAGGTCTCGAAGAACAACTCCTTAAACCTATCCTAGGTCATCACTCCCGGTCCTTCCCGAGTTTTGTTGGCCTGCCACCAATAACTAGCTTCTGCTTTCAACATGAATGTTGCAAAAGCAGTTTTTTGATTATCTTCTACCCTAGCAACATCAAAAACCTTCTCGATTTCCATGATCCAGGTCTATGCTTCAATTGGATTCATGGACCCACAGAATCCTGGTGGTCCAACCGCCTTGAAATCCTTAAACGTAGTACCTTGATTCTGAGGTTGATTTTGCAAAGCACCCATCGATGAACGCCACTAGTCTACGAACAGGTTTCCTTCCACATTATTGTTGTTGTTTTCCTCGGTGGTTCTCTCTCGCTGTCGGGGTGGTTGTCGCCTTGGAGACATTTTCTCATTAAAAATACACTCATTAGCTTTTATTCAACCTCTTAAGTATTATATACTTAAGTTTCACATCATAAAAGTTTATCACATAACACTTAACACTTTGAATAAAATAATAACTTTTATTCATTTATACTCTTTAAAAACATCAAAACAATAGCATCAACGCTATTTACATTACTTTCTGAACTATAACAGTTTGCAAGATAACATCATCATCATCATCTATCCCATTTGTTATATCATACACGGGATTTACATTTCATTTATTTTCTATTCACATGTCAATTACATTCTCTACAATGTTCTACTAAGATATCTTTGCGTAGCCTTTTTACGACGCTTTCTTCCTCCATAATTCGGAACATTGTTCGGCGATCTAATATATATGATGGTAGCGTCTCGAACTGAATTGGATAACCCATGACCCGATCCCAAGCTCGATTGATCACCGTGTTGAATACGTTGTTCATTTCTTCCATCTTCCTCCTCTTTGCTTGTGTGTCTCTCTCTGCCATTCCGGCTCATTGATAAGCTTCATTGTACTCGTCTTCACTCTTGCTTGCCTCTTAGTAGATTCCTCCTTTAGCTTTTTCTCTAGTTCTTCGCAATCTTCTCCATTAGTTGCTTTCGTTTTCCCTTCTCGTAGGTGGATCGACTTCTCCTCAACGTTGTTCAGTCGTTCTTCTCGATCTTGGATCTCGTTGTCCTTCTACGCCATCGAGGTCTGTTGCTCAGCTACTATCTCCAATAACTCTTCGACGGTATCTTGAAGTTCCACATTGCGATCATACACCTCGTCGTACATACTGGCAGCTATCGAGTTAAGTGGAAGCTCTTCCTCCTCGTCCTCCTCATCCGTCTGTGGCAGCTCCACGGGGTCCTCCTCGTCCGTCTCTATCTCATCATCCTCGTCAGGTACTCTCTCCTGCTCAACTACTGTGACTAACGGAACTATTTCCCGTGACAGTAGTTGTTCCCAAATCACCTGAATATCTTGAGGCTCCTCCTCTCTAGCCTGACTGGATCCTCTTACATTAGTCATCCTGTCAACAAAAGTTTAAGTTTTAACTACTAATCACTACTACTCGACACTCATGAGCACATAAGTTGTAAGCACATAAGCACATAAGTGTTTTATTACTTTCTCTTTTCTAAAACTCGATAAGAGTGTATCATTGTTATCTTTTCAAAGGTTACTTCCTAAGGCTTTTCCCCACCTAAGGTTCATAACCTAAAGCTTTAATACCAACCTGTGACACCCCCAAATCTAGGTACTTCATTCCCACAAGATTTGGTGCTCACTATCTATACAGTCATAGTATCTACCCAAATAAAATAATATTTAAACCATAATCCTCCCATTAAATAGGGTTACATCAATTAATTTAAAAACATCCCAGGTTATCTAACCTTAAAACATCATTCAAATGCGGAATTAAATTATTACTTTACATCATTATTAAAAATCTATGATCATAACAGTAATCAAAAGTACAAATCAGCATCACTCGTACATTTTTCCCTTTCCTTTGCTAGTTGAAGGCTCATCTACCTTCTCAACTTTAGCTGGAATGAGTATATAAATATACAAGAGTGAGTAAAACAATTGCTCACTGGATATAATAATGAATCAACAGGAGAATAACAATAATAACTACCAACAATAGGCTAATCAAAACTAAATGGTACTCTAACGATGATAATCAAAAACAAGAATTCAAAATATGGAATATGTCTAACTGAGGGTCATAAGACCATGAACTATGTCCACAATTGTGAGTAATCTTTCAACTCCAACTTTAACAGTCATAAGACTATAAGGACTCCTCGTACTTAGGGGGATCAATCCTTCGTATAATGTATTGTGCACAAACAATTTAACGCTGCGCGTAAGTTATCCCCTAATAATAATAGGGTTGTTCATCTTAGTATTTAGAGTACAAGTCCGGACCAAAGAAAGTTTGGTTTGGATAAGCTTTCAAGGGTAATTTGAAGTTTAACGAATATCAACTAGAGGACTAGTTGAATCAATAGTGTTTGATAACACAACAATTGTTTAATAACAACATAACATAGAATAATTGAGAATCACAAATGAACTGATTGTACATATTAAACTCATGCTTGAAATAGTTATAAAGCACGAGTATTCAACAAAATGAATAAAATGGTAAACCTTTACTTGAACAATAAATAAGCTAAGGTTGGAGTCTTATTAATGAGAAATGAAATTACTGAACATACATTAACTGATAGCAAGCTGGAAACTAAAAACTTGCCCAACAAAGTATTAACTCATGCAAAGAAATAAAACAGTTCATTAATAAAGACAAGAGTTCAAAACTGTGTTCATTATTCAAGAATGTAACTTAAGAAATTTGCTTAACTATAAACAAGTTAGAATGAATCAACCAACTGAGAATTTCAATTAACATTAGAGTTAAAGTTTGCTCGAATGAATGTTAGAGTCAATTGACTTATTCAATCAACAGTTAAAATAGAAAGCTTGCTCAATCAAAGAACAAAGCTACACAATGTAATAATGGAACTAGCTCAACGAAAGTAAGGAATTAAGAAACTTTCTCAATGTAAAAGATAGGGTTTAGAAACTTGCCTTGAGCGTAAGCTATAAAATTAAACTCACGATCACCTACACATAATTTTAGAACCACAATACCTATTAGATATGCTAACATACCATAAAATGTTCATTTCTAGTTAAACTTATCATTTAAGCACAAGTATTTCATTAACATTTACATTTCAAAAATTCTAAGTGTTTTACTTCGCAATACTTATCTAACGCTCATTGTGTACACTAAGTTATTACATAACGCGTTCTCGATTTAATTCTGATTTTTGCAACTTTGAACCTGTTCTATATATCACGTCTGCAAAGAACAATGTAAACCGTAATCTCAAACTGTAGGGTATGACGCAATTGCGCCCGTATAAAGGCTTGACCGGTAAATGTTGCATCATTTTGCCTTATACCACCGCGATTCTTATACTAATGTTGAACAAGACAGAGCAGAGAAGGCTAATGAACAAGATGGCAGAAACTTTAGCCCAACAAACACAAATTTCACCCACCAAATAGTGATAATAAGACGTAAAATAAATATACAACTATCATAAACATGATTGCTAACATATTTAGCCACTTAGCACAATTTAACAACAACTAAAACTAATTTAATTTTTTAATTTTCATGTTTTTCATATAAAACTCCATTTTTGATATTCATCCCAAAAATCATCACTGTGAATTCATTATTTGGCCAAATCACTCCATTCAAATTACGTTATGCTCGTATATCAAAGAACTAACATATAAAAGCTTCAATTTATAATTTCACATACTAATTGGCCACTAAAATTGATACTTTTCATGAACATATGAAAAAAATACATATACTGTCAAAATTTCTCTTGATATCCTAAATTAGCATGAATTTCTTGTTTAAGCACAACCTCCAAAGATTCATATACTCATATAATCACAAGTAATCCCATTGTATAGCAACAATTCAACAATTTGAGATTCACAGATTATATAAAAGTTTGTCGTAATACTCATAAACATATATAATATCAAAGTTGTAGAACATATCTTCAAATTAGCTTGCACAAACTTGCAATTGCAGACAATTTCCTCAGGTTTCACTCTCAAACTGACTCAATTCTCTCTATTGTCTCTAGGCTAGCAAAACTAGAATGAAAGCTCTAATAACCAATATGCGTAATAACCAAAAACAAAACTGATAGCTAGTGTAGGAAATAAACTGATAGTCTTAATACGCCAACTTAATTAAAATGGCAGTTACAAAACTAACGTATATATTATAATTATATTATACTTATTATTTTATTTATTTTATTTGATTTCAAAATTTAGAAATTCAAAAGCCATAAGGCTTGTTTGGCAAAAACCCTTTAAATTTTAACAGAATAATAAAGAATGGAATAACAGAAGAAGATCACCAAGTATAGGGGATTCCACAGATTATCTGAGTTATTCAATGAATAAATAAGAATGGAATAATATAAGGATTTCACCAAGTATAGGGTATGCCATGCGTGTCACGAGGTTATGTATAGGGTATGCCACTTTTACAGGTTATTCCAATAGAATAATAATGAATGGAATAACGAAGTTCTCTTCATGAATAAGAAAGAATAACACCCCTTACGGGTACAACAAATAATATCCCTTACCTTAGAAGAACTGAATATTGGAAAAAGTGAAGTAGCAGAATACTTTTCTTCTTTCTCTCTATAGTTTCTCTCTCTAGAGTTTCAATGAATTCGAAAGAAAATAATGAAGGAATGAGCTTCTATTTATAGGAAAATAGAATGCATAGTAATTAATCCATGAACGGTCCAGATTGATTTACTTTAATCTGACGGTCCATATTTAAAGCAAAATCTTTTAAATAAAATATCATATATTCTATTTATATAAAAACATTTTACTATGCAAACACTATACAACACTATGCAAAACACTATGCAACACTATGCATAATAAAATATAATATATTCTATTTATAGAATAACTTTAATAAAGTATTCTGTTTTATATAAAAAGATGTTTCTGTTTTATTACGTTAATAATACGAATAAAACAAAACGTCATTATCGCTATAATAATTCATATTATTAATCGACAATAATGGAATCAAACTGAGTGACTTCTCACATAAGCATCAATAATCAATACCGTATGCTACTATGCAACCACACGACATCGCTTTTACTTTTACTACCGAGTAGTTCAACAGTATCAACGGTAAAACTTCCGCCGTTATTTCAATAAAATATTTTTGTCGTTTTCTCAATCCGACAATAATTCTGTTGTGGGGTCCACCAATGATTGAGCCGTTGTACGAATATTCCATGCTATCGAATATTCCCCACCAATCGAATATAATATAACCACTTGCATACTTTGCAAAATTTATAAATACTACCCACAACTATAATATTATCTCAAATTCACACCATAATATTAAAAATTATTTCGACAAAATTTAAATCTTTATTGATAAAATCTGGGGTCTCACAATCTCCCCTCCTTATGGAATTTCGCCCTCGAAATTAGGGTACGTACCTGGTATGATAAAGAGGTGAGGATACCTTGAATACCTTTATCGTTGAAAACATTAAATTCATCTTTGCAATCCGGCCAAAGATATTCATTAACAATTCATCTTTGCACTACAGGCCAAAGATATACAATCAGAAACCAATAATGTCGAGACTCGACAATAGTATCACGACCACGAATTATCCATGCACTACTGGCCAGGGATATTCGTGTTTTTAATTACGGTCATGATTATACCGAATAATCCCTGGTCATAATCATACCAAGTCCATCAATGTACTACGGCCAAGGATAATCGTGTATTCATTAGTATCACGACCACAAATTATCCATGCACTACGGCCAAAGATAATCGTGTATTCATTAGTATCACGACCACAAATTATCCATGCATTACGTGCCAATGATAATCGTGTATTCATTAGTATCACGACCACAAATTATCCATGCACTACGGCCAAAGATAATCGTGTATTCATTAGTATCACGACCACAAATTATCCATGCACTACGGCCAAAGATAATCGTGTATTCATTAGTATCACGACCACAAATTATCCATGCACTACGTGCCAAAGATAATCGGGTATTCATTAGTATCACGACCAGAAATTATCCATGCACTACGGCCAAAGATAATCGTGTATTCATTAGTATCACGACCACAAATTATCCATGCACTACGTGCAAAGATAATCGTGTTTTCAATTACGGTTATGATTATACTTAGAACAATCCTCGTCATAATCATACCAAGTCCATCTATGCACTACAGCCATGATGACTTTCAACATAATATAAGCATGAGGATAATGATATAAAGAATCAATCAAATGAGATAAAGGATAAATATTAAACATTTATAATATAATTTATCCAGATTCAAGAATATCCCCATGTTATCAATCACTTAATAATCTCATAATCTAATATCATTAATATTATAACAATACTTCTTAAATTTATAAACAATTTATCTCAATTGTTTACGCTTTACCATATAATGCATTTAATCATTCAAAACTACCATACTCATAAGATATCATCACCAATTATCAAATCTCTCATCAAAAAAATATGCATATACTCTATATAGGATTCTCTAGCCATAAAATCATATTTTCAACTTTGTTACTTCACATAACATATTTAACTCATATGTTCGTAACTAAACTATTTTCATGAAAAATACCAAATCAGTCCCAAAAATATTTCTTTTCTGAGATTTAGCATAATATAGTCCCGTGATGAAAATATATTTTTCTCGGAATTTTTAAAATTCATTTACTATTTTTCAAAAATCAATTTCTAATTAACTCCTTAAGAAATTAGCTACCTCAAGTTAAACTCCAAAAATTCCCAAATCTTGGCAGGACCTTACACATGTTAATGTGAGCCTCCAGTTTAAATTTCATGGTCATCTGAGTTATAGAACTCCAGGTTATAGCATTTTCGTCGTCAAAAAACCTAAATATTGAAATGGTCATAACTTGTTCATTTTAAGTCGAATGAACTCATTTTTGGACAGGAGGTACTTTATAACATATATTTTCATGTCCCAAAAGGCCAGAATTTTTCACATAAATTTAGTGGCCGAAACAGCCCCTTAAAGTTTCTCAGGCGTTAGCATTTTGTAATTTGCAGCTTTGGACTCTTTTACTAAATTCAGTCCACACGAAAATCTACAGCACCTTTTCCAGTGATTCCACTTGGATAAGCTACAAAACTCATAGATCTAACTCTAGGACTTGACCACACTCTAAAATTCAAAATATAATAGGAGATATGGTCAATTGAATTTCATGTTACATTTTTACCAAAATCTGATTTTTCAACCCTTTGTGATTTCTAAGAAACTTTCATGTTTTCACATAATAACCACATAACTCATCATAACACTTACTAATACTTCATATACCCATGATTTTCATTAGTCCAATGCTTTTATTATGACTTTCATCATAATCCTCGTAAATGCATCCTTTTAGTTGAAGAAATATTTGAGAGTTTAAGAAATGGGTTTTTATCTTTGGGTTCAATACAAAATTCGATTTCACGCTCTAGGGTAGGCTAGGAAATCTTCAAGAATACGTCAAGAAATTTATTAATGATAGAAATATCATTCAAAACTGCTACTCTTATCCAAGACTTAGATAGTACGTTACATTGATACCAACTGTGACTTCTATCCTTTAACCTAGATAACACCTCACAATGATACCTATCAACTTGTCATCGTCATTCACGACGTCGCCTACAGAAAGTCTGGCTTCGGTGCATTCCACACAAGGAAGTCAACAACGAAAGGATCGGGGCTCTTTACTTATGGCTTGATATAACAAAGGATTAACTTTAGGGTTTGGTTACTTTGAATTAGATATAACAGTTGGTTAGGAATATGAAAGCTAACAACCTTACAAAAAGAATAATAAGTAGTTAATCAATCATTTTCAAAAATTACCTCAAAAACAAGTATTTTCAAAGAGATAAGATCGTGAAAGTGTTTATTTGAAACAACAAGATTAATAAACAATGGAGGTAACGAAGGTTTCTCCCAACGAAGTTTTAATAGATAAATCAAAGTCCAATTTTTTTTCGAGTCAAATTTAAACATTGAACACAACTAGGTAGAATAAAAGAGTGGTAGAACTTGTATTGAATAAAGTATAGACTTAATGAATAATTAATTTACCTGTAATAACTTCGTTCGGGTTTCTCTCGATAAACGCTCTCGCTTAAATTACCGAGTTTGACTTTACTATAGGTACATTCCACCCTTAAGTGCTTCTTCACATTCTGATCCATGATTTGAATCATTATTCTCTCGATCCATATCGAATTCGGGTTGACCTCTATGCATGTGGTAATTCAAATTCGATGTTGGGTTCTCCCAATTCTTGTCCAAAAAGTAAAGTCCATTTCATCTATTTTGGCTTTATTGGATCGGACGTCTTTTCTACACTATCAACGCATTGTGCGCTTTTTACCCATGCATCGCCTATTCTCCTTCGCTCGATTGTTTCTTCTTTCAAATTTTGATCTTTGATTTTAAATTCTCGATTCCAACTTTAATATCTTACACCCTTGCCAAAGCATGATTTTGTTCGAGCATCACATATCGGGTAACCCAATTTTGAATTGTTGTATCCCTTTGTTCCACGAATCGTTTGCCGTTCTTCAACTCGTTGTTCTTCTAGCTCACGAACACGATTTTGTAATTCTAAGTTTTGATCATAAATTTCTTCTAATCAATTCTCCTCGTGTTCCTCTTCTTCCTCTTCTTCCTCTTCTTCCTCACTCTCACCGCTACCTCTCGCATTAGCTCAAAGGTGCAACAATTAGTTCTTCATTCACTACGTGGATATCTCTAATTTGTTCCTCGTCCGACACCTTTGCATTAACTCGATTAGTGATTAAAGGTATCACAACAGCGGTCACATTCACTCCATTGTGAATATTTTCAGCTGCCATTTCCAAACACTGCCACAACACAAGGGTTAATTAATATATCAAATATTATCCCTATACTCTGACCGACCAATTAAATAACAAATAAACTTAGGAAGGTCATACTAGCGAAGGAATTCCCCGTATCTCCCCTCCTAGTTCTTATCTCGCATCTTAGCCAGGGATCATATCCCTAAGCTCGATATACCAACCGTGACGCCCCAAAATTAGGTATATCGTCCACCCATCTTGGGTCGCCACTTACATGGTACATAAATTCAAATACAAACTTAATTATACATTTGTCGTAACAACATACGACAATACATAAACCGAGAGTTCTAATAGAATATTGTCATTTAAACAATATCCATACTCAAGGAGTCCTCATTACAATTATTATCACACTATTTCACGTAATAGTGAGGACTACTAATGCTATCTTCAGGACCATCACTGCTTTCCCCAACTCGTCCCAAATATATTCTCATTTCAAGAGAAACGGTGAAAGAAAAGGGTGAGCTCAACTAGCCCGAAGAAGAAATATTAAGACTAAGATAATGCGAATAAATTATCAATAGTCTTCAACAATGTTAAACCGATAAAATACAATAGACAACCAGGTTATATGCAATCCATTAAAAGAGTCAAGTAGAAAATAAAGTCTACTATCTTTTAGGTTTTAAAAGGTTTTCATCAATTTTATCACTAAGACTCGCTTTAATGAATAAACCACAATATCTAATCATCCCCGTACCCACGGTCAAGGATTTTCATCAAATTATCAATGGTCATGACTATACCGAATCACCCCGGTCATAATCATACCAAAAACTATCCATCAACGCATTACAGCCACCGAGGACTTTTGTCACATCATTTATATCAAGCCATGATTATACCGAATGATCCTCGGTCATAATCATACTAAGTTCATCTATGCACGTAAGCCAAAAGATAACATAATATATCATGAGGATGATGACAATGACATAATAATTCAATAAAACAAGTTCAAGAATTATTTTATCCGAGAATTAATAACGTCCAAATTGTCAACAAGATCTTTGCTTTTGTAGAGTAAAATTCAAGAATGATCGAATAATATTTCCATGAAAGATCTTTGGATGAAACGCAAATATCAAGGATATTCTACTAATTTCATGGAGTATAGAAGTCAAAGTTTTAACCAACCGGGTATAATAAAGAATGGAATAACAAAAGAAATCACCATGCATGCGGTTGCCAGATAGACGAAGTTATTCCAACGAATAATAATAACGAAACCAGTCGGATGAAATTCACACAAACGATTATAAGACCCCGACTTATTATTAATGAAATTTAATTTTCTCTTTATTATTTTGAAATAGTAAGGGTTGATTTGATTAATGTGGATAGTTAAGGGTAAAATACTGTGATAAGCAAGTGGTTATAAAATATTCATTGTTGTCGGGGAATATTCGTTTGGTCGTGGAATATTCGTCTTGTCGGGAATATTAATGCGACGTAGCAAACCATGTGTGGGCCCCATAACGGAAAGCGATTGGATGAAGAAAAAGACAAATATAAGTTGTTTAAAAATAACGGTAGTAGTTATTACAATTATCTTTGTTAAAATACTCGGTGGTTAAAACACAAGAAGACACCAGTATTGCACCAATTATTGATTCTTACGTAAGAAGGCACTACTCAATAATGGTTACGATAATTATTGTTCAAGATTTTATTGATTTAATAATTGTCTGCGTTGATATTTTATATTCTTTCATTGTTTCAATAATTGTCATTACACGGTATTTTTCATTATCGAAGCAATAATTCATATTATCCGAATAATATTATTAGATAACATTATTGGCAATGTCTAGAAAGTTACATCTAAGGAGAGGTTTGGTCACCTAATTGCGCCAAGATGGAGAAATTCTTATTGAAAGCCCCTCTTCCTAGAACCGCACAGGTTGTCAATATTGTGATTACAGTAATATTATTTGTGAATAATTAATTATTGATTCATATGATGAGAAAAATATTGATTTTATGTGGATATAGATGGAGAAAAATTTTAATGTGACAATTGTTGAAAATTAAAATTTTATCTTTTTCTGATAAAATAATTCATTTAAATATATTATTATATTTTAGTAATATAATAATGGTGATATTTTTACAACGAATGTGGGATATATGAGTATACGAGGAGGAATAGTATTTTTGTTGCAATAAATATTTAAAACATGTTAAACATGTCGGTGGACCTCATTTATTGACTGAAATTTGATTATAGCCTGTAAAATCGCCCGTTTGTGGAGAATTGAATTTCCTATAAAAATTCATGAGATTCAATTTTCCGATGAAAGGGCTATTTATTATGAATTATTGAAGTTCAAACTCCAAATAATTGATTTTTGGAAGTTTAAAATATTTAAAATTAGAAAACATTTTTCTTACTTTTTCTAGAATGTGGCATGTGTTTGATGGTGAAATCGATTCAAGGCATGCGTAGAAATTTATATAATTATATTATTAATTTATTAAATTTTCGCTTGGTGTTCTAAGCAATTTCCTATAAATAGGGTGCTTAGGTTAGAATTGAAAATCACACGAAACTGAGTTTTCTCTCTATATTATCGGCGTATTCTTGTGAGTATTTTGAGTATACTTTGAGTATTGTTAGGCGGTTGCAAGTTCCTTCAAAGACTATATCCCAGATTTCCAAATTTAAAGTACTAATCTTTCGAGGTAAGGGATATTATTTTTTTTCGTAATGATATTATTTCTTCAATATCATTATGTTGAAATATTGATCCAAGTTTTATCAAATTTGGAACTTTTGGTGTCGGAGTTACTATTTACGTATCTGACCTTATTCACGATATCGACACTATTCACGAATCACGGTACTATTCATCGAAAAATGAAAATTTTTCTTTTAAGTCTAAAATATCTATTCGGATACTAGCTTTGATTGTATCCATGTTTTGATCATTCTTGAATTTTACACCACCGTGATTATTTTTGAGATATTTTTGACGTGAATAAAACAAAGTACTGAATCCTTAATCCTTAATCCTTGTCATTTTGTTTCACTTTGGATTCGTTTCTTTAAAATATTTTTCATCATCTTCATCTTAAATGATGATATTATGGAATATCTTTGGCCCAGTAGTGTAAAGATGAATAATTTACAAGAATATCTTTGGTAGTAGTGCAAAGATGAATGTGTTTTAGATGAACATGACCAATCGATGAATATCTTTGGCTTTGGTTCAAAGATGAATATTTGATTCCGGTGTATATTGATTGATGTTACAGGATAAAAGATGAGCGATGAACTTTTAAATTCATACATAGAAGATAGTAGTTTGCATTCTCTACTTAACTCTTCTAATGAATTATTATTTCATTGCGAATATTGATTTAAAATTTGTTGTCTATTGTATTCTATTAGATTTTCCTGTTGAAGACTAACGATAATTTGTTGTATATTATCTTAGTCATAATATTCTTTACCGGGCTAGTTGAGCTCACCCTTTTCCTTTTTGTTCCATTTTTCTTCTCGGGATGCGAGAATATAAGCGAGTATGCGCAGTCGGGTATGGAATGAAGGTTCTAAGACGAGTTGTTTAGTAGTCCTCACCATTTTGTAAAATAATGTACCAACAAATGTGATGAGGATTTATTTGAGTATAGATATTGTCTAGAAGATAATATTTGTATTCAAACTCACAGCTTTTCTTGTTGTAATAATAAAGTTGTAGTTGTTTACATACCATGTATTGACAACTCGGAATAGGTGATGTATACCTATTTTGGGGGCGTCAAAGTTGGTATCAGAGCTTAGGGATATGGTCTCTGGCGGAGATCGGGGAATAGAACTTGGAGGGGAGAGATGAGTAAATCCTTCGCTAGTGTGTCCTACCTAAGCTTATTTGTTAGTTGGTCAAGATATAGGGATATTATGTGATATATTGATTTCCTTAATTAACCCTTGTTTTATGACAAGATTTGAGAATGTCGACCGAGAATATTAACAATGGAAATGAGACCGTGGAGACGCTTTGTACTCACCAACGAGGAGAACGTGCAACAGTGGAAATGTTCCTCCCATGAACAACACTATTGAAAGCGATGATGAACGAGGGGATGTTTAGAAGTTTTTTGCGGTTCATGCAAAATCGACGAGGAGACTCGTGTACAAAATACGAGGAGGAAATGATAGCAATTCACGGGTTGTCACAAATGCAAGCGAGTTCAAAGAGTTGGGACCACGAAAATTTAAGGGAAAGCCGATCCGATCATGGCGGAAACATGGGTCAAGCAAATTACCAAGATATTCGATGTCTTGGGATGCACTAAGAACGAAGGTTCCATTCGCCACCTTTATGTTCCGTGGCGAGCCGGACTCTTGGTGGGAGTCTCGTGAAGCGCACTCCATCCAAATGCGCTCAAAGATGTCTTGGGAGACATTTTCAGAAATTATTTAATGCCAAAATACTTTCCGAAAGTGTTCGTATATATGAAGGAAGTGGAGTTCATCGATTAAAACAAAACAATATGGCGGTGTCTCGATGACGAGGCAAAGTTTGCGAGTTATCCGAGTTTGTACCTCATTTGGTGGAGAATGAGGAACGATGACGCGGATGTTTTTGAGAGGTTTGAAACCCGGCATACGACAATAACTCATTTCTCATAAATTTTCTCTCTATTCGGATGTTGTAAATGTGGCTCAATTATTTGAGCGAGATAACGAGTACTACTCAACCGAGGACCATAACCGAGGATCGTACGAGAGATAGCGATCAATGTAATAATGATAACCAATGAAAGAAAAGCAGATGGACAAAAATGGTAACCACTCGGTGGTAATCATGGCCATGAAAATAGAAGAAGCGAGTCGGGAGGAGATTTTAAAAGAGGAGATTTAACAACGACCATGTGAAGACGATAAAGGTCTTGCGCGAAGAATCGGTTCTAAGGGAGGAGAACGACCACCGGTCATATATGCTTCAAATGCGGAAAAGAGGGACATATCGGTCAAACCGCCCACAACAGTTCAAGGTATACTATAATTGTGGAAAGGAAGGACATATTGCTCGAGATTATGCGGTAGCGAAACCTAGTTCAATGAGGGGCGGTGACTCAAAAGATCGTCCCGAGAAAAGTCAAAGTCAACGGTTCTGGAAGAGCGTTTGTTGTGATCGTCATAATACGAGGAACCCAAACGAGGTGATCACGGTAAGCTATTTATAAATTTTTAAGAAGTTTATACCTTACTTGATACCTAAGTGCTACCCATTCATTTATCTCTCCTGCTTGTGCTCAACGTTTAAACTTGACTCGGAGAAATTAGACTTTGACCTATCTGTGGAAACTCCATTAGGAGAAACTTTCATCACATCCACCGCTTATAAATCTTGTTTGATTCAAGTTGGCACCATCACCTTACACCGTTGACCTTATCTCTTTAAAGATACTTGCTTTTGATGTGATTTTAGGGATTGATTGGTTAACTACTCATCATGCCAAAATTGATTGTTTTCGTAAGGTTGTTAGTTTTCATATTCCTAACCAACTGTTGTTGCAATTCAAACAACTAAACCATTAAAATCAATCACCGCCATATCTAATCATAAAGCTATTCGCTTATTGAAAAAGCGGATGTCAAGCTTTCTTAGACCATGTTATGGATTTGAATAAAGACACGCCAAATTTGAATAATATTCTGTTGTTATTGACTTTCCCGACGTATTTCTGAAGAACTTCCGGTCTACCCCGAGAACGTGAAGTTGAATTCTTTATTGATCTTGAACTTTGCACAAAGCCCATTTCTAAAACCCCATATCGAATGGCTCTATTGAACTTCAGAGTTAAAGGTCCAACTATAGGAATTGTTGGACATCGGGTTTCATTCGTCCTAGTACATCTCCTTGGAGTGCTCTGTTTTATTTGTAAAGAAGAAAGACGGGAGTATGCGACTTTGTATTGACTATCGGGAATTGAACCATGTCACCATCAAGAATAGGTATCCTCTACCTCGTATTGATGACTTGTTTGACCAGTTGCAAGGGGCACAATTCTTTTCAAAAATCGATCTTCGCTTACGGATATCATCAATTGAAGATTAGAACCGAGGATATTCCAAAGATCGCCTTTAGAACTTTGATGACGGGCATTATGAATTCTTAGTCATGTCTTTCGGACTAACTAATGTTCCTGCGGCTTTCATGGATATGATGAACCGAGTATTCAAGGAATATTTAGATCAGTTTGTTGTTGTCTTTATTGATGACATCCTCATATATTCCAAAAGTCGTGAAGATCATGAGCACCATTTGAAGCTGGTACTCCAAAGGCTTCGTGAAAACAAACTATATGCCAAATTGAAGAAATGCGAGTTCTGGCTTGAGGAAGTAGCATTTCTTGGGCACGTGGTGTCAAAACATGGAGTATCTGTTGATCCGACGAAGATTGAAGCAATACAAAGTTGGGAGCAACCAAGTCGATGGATCAAGTACGTAGTTTTTGGGCTTTCTTTGGTTATTATCGGAGATTCGTGGAAGGGTTTTCTCGAATCGCTACTCCATTAACCCAAATTGAACTAACTTCGGAAGGATACAAAATTTGTTTGGAGCGAAGAATGCGAGAAAAGTTTCCAAGAGCTTAAGAGGAGACTTATTTCTAAGACTGTTCTAACAATACCATCCGGTTCTTGGATGGATTTGTTATCTCTGATGATGCTTCGTGCAAAGGGTTAGGATGTGTTCTCATGCAACGTGGGAAAGTCATAGCCTATGCCTCGACAACTTAAAGAGTATGAGAGGAATTATCCTACTCATGATCTAGAGTTAGCGGCAATCGTTTTCGCTTAAAAGATATGGAGGCACTATCTATATGGGGAGAAAGTGGAGATATATTCGCACCATAAAAGCCTTAAATATTTCTTCACTCAAAAAGAACTCAACATGCAAAGCAATGACGTTGGCTCGAGCTATTGAAAGACTACGACCACACTATTCAATACCATCCTGGAAAGCGAACGTGGTGGTAGCGACGCGTTGAGTAGAAGATCATATGCGGAATGAGTGCGATGATGTCAAGTATACGCAGAGCCAACTTTAATAGAAAAAGTTAAGGTTGCTCGAGCCCACCAGGCCGGAGGCCGATGCGTATGAAGAAGAAAGTACAAGAAGGAGCTATTAGGGCGAGAATTGATGAAGAAGGAATACTTGAGTCCACTCTAGACTTTTTGTTCCTAACGACCACGATTTGAAGTACAAGATTATGATGGAGGCACACAATACACCATTTGCAATCCATCCTGGAAGTACTAAAATGTATCGTGATCTTCGACATACATTTTGGTGGAACAATATGAAGAGAGAGATTGCAAAGTTTATCTCGATGTGTTTAACTTTCCAACGTGTAAAGGCGGAGTATCTAGTACCTATGGGTCCGTTGCAACCACTTGAGATTCCGAAATGAAAGTGGGAACACATTACCATGGATTTCGTTAAGGGTCTTCCTACGGTTTCTCAAGGCATCAATGCTATTTGGGTTATTGTTGATAGATTAACCAAGTCTGCTCATTTCTTGCCGATACGGGAGACTTATTCCTTTGAACGTCTTGCTAGTATGTACGTGAATGAGATTGTGAGGTTGCATGGCATGCTGTATCCATAGTTTCGGATCGTGACCCAAGATTCACTTCAAGATTTTGGGTTAGCTTGCAAAAAGCTATGGGCACGGATTTACGATTCAGTTTCGGCATACCATCCTCAAACGGACGGACAATCGAAAGGACTATTCAAACTCTTGAAGATTTATTAAGACTCTGTGTCCTAGACTTCAAAGGGCAGTTGGGATAAGTATTTACCATTGGTAGAATTCTCCTACAACAACAGCTATCGTAAGTATAGGTGTGGCTCCATTTGAAGCATTATATGGACGAAAGTGTCGCTCTCCAGTATGTTGGGACGAGGTGGGTGAAGCAACATTGTTAGGACCCGAGTTAGTACGTATGACTACGGAAAAGATCCAAATGATTCGACAATGTATACAAACGGCACAAGATCGACAAAAGAGTTATGCGGATCTTCATCGAAAGGACGTGGAATTTAGTGTAGGGGATCATGTATTGTTGCGAGTTGCTCCATGGAAGGGAGTTACAAGATTTGGGAAGAGAGGAAAGCTCAATCCACGATTTATTGGTCCATTTCAAATTCTTGACCGAGTAGGAAATGTAGCCTATAGACTCGCGTTACCTCCGAGTATGTCTCGTGTTCATAATGTGTTTCACATATCTGTACTTCGTAAATATGTGAAAGACCCAAACCACGTTATTGAGTTAGAACCGGACGAGATAGCCAAGACTTAACGTGTGAGGAGGTACTGTCAAGATCTTAGATAAGAAGGAGCATGTCCCACGCACAAGAAAGGTCATACCACAAGTTAAAGTTTTGTGGAGGAATCATGCGATTGAGGAAATGACACAGGAATTGAAAAAGGAAATGAAAGCGAGGTATCCTCACCTTTTCAAACACTGTACGTCGTCGTCAATTTCGAGGACGAAATTTCATAAGGAGGGAGGTTGTAAGACCCCACTTATTATTAATGAAATTTAATTTTCTATTTATTATTTTGAAATAGTAAGGGTTGATTTGATTAATGTGGATAGTTAAGGGTAAAATACGCAATAAGTAAGTGGTTATAAAATATTCATTGTTGTGGGGAATATTCGTTTGGTCGTGGAATATTCGTACTTTCTAGAATATTAAATGCATTTACGGCACAAACCATGTGTGGGCCCCATAACTGAAAGCGATTGGATGAAGAAAACGACAAATATAAGTTGTTTAAAAATAACGGTAACGTAGTTATTACTGAATAATCTTTGTTAAAATACTCGTGGTTAAAACACGGAAGACACGGTATTGCACCAATTATTGATTCTTACGTAAGAAGGCACTACTCAATAATGGTTACGATAATTATTGTTCAAAGATTTTATTGATTTAATAATTGTCATGCGTTGATATTTTATATTCTTTGTTGTTTCAATAATTGTCATTACACAAGATTTTTCATTATCGAAGCAATAATTCATATTATCCGAATAATATTATTAGATAACATTATTGGCAATGTCTAGAAAGTTCTGCATCTAAGGAGAGGTTTGGTCACCTAATTGCTGGCGCAAATGAAGGAGAAATTCTTATTGAAAGCCCCTCTTTCTGAGAACTCACGGTTGTCGATATTGTGATTACGTAATATTATTTGTGAATAATTAATTATTGATTCATATGATGAGGAAAATATTGATTTTATGTGGATATAGATGGAGAAAAATTTTAATGTGACAATTGTTAAAAACTGAAATTTTATCTTTTTCTGATAAAATAATTCATTTAAATATATTATTATATTTTAGTAATATAATAATGGTGATATTTTTACAACGAATGTGGGATATATGATTATACGAGGAGGAAGAGTATTTTTGTTGCAATAAATATTTAAAACATGTTAAACATGTCGGTGGACCCCATTTATTGACTGAAATTTGATTATAGCCTGTAAAATCGCCCGTTTGTGGATTTCGGTCAATTTCTATTTGGAATTTGGAAAAACTTTCTTCTGTAAAGTTGTAGAGAATTGAATTTCCTATAAAAACTCGCGAGATTCGAATTTTCTGATGACAGGACTATTTATTATGAATTATTGAAGTTCAAGCTCAAAATAATTAATTTTGGAAGTTTAAAATATTTAAAATTAGAAAAACGTTTTTCTTACTTTTTATAGAATGTGGCATGTGTTTGATGGCTGAAATCAGATTCTAGGCATGCGTAGGAAATTTATATAATTATATTATTAATTTATTAAATTTTACGCTTTGGTGTTCTAAGCAATTTCTATAAATAGGGTGCTTAGGTTAGAATTGAAAATCACACGAAGCTCAAGTTTTCTCTCTCTATTATCGAGCATATTCTTGTGAGTATTTTGAGTATACTTTGAGTATTGTTAGATCGGTGCAAGTTCCTTTGACCTATCCTCAGATTCCAAATTAGAAGTACTGATCTTTCGAGGTAAGGGATATTATTTTTTTTTTGTAATGATATTATTTCTTCAATATCATTATGCTGAAATATTGATCTGAAGTTTTTATCAAATTTGGAACTTTTGGTGTCGGAGTTACTATTCACGATATCGGCACTATTCACGTATACGACACTATTCACGAATACGGCACTATTCATCGAAAAATGAAAATTTTTCTTTTTCGTCAAAAATATCTATTCGGATACTAGCTTTGATTGTATCCATGTTATGATCATTCTTGAATTTTACACCACTGTGATTATTTTTGAGATATTTTGGGCGTGAATAAAACAAAGTACTGAATCCTTAATCCTTAATCCTTGTCATTTTGTTTCACTTTGGATTCGTTTCTTTAAAATATTTTTCATCATCTTCGATCTTAAATGATGATATTATGGAATATCTTTGGCTTTGTAGTGTGCAAAGATGAATGATTTCTGAAGAATATCTTTGGTAGTAGTGCAAAGATGATGCAGTGTTTAGATGAACATGACCAATGATGAATATCTTTGGCTCAGTAGTGCAAAGATGAATATTTGATTCGGATGTATATTGATTGATGTTACGAGGGATAAAAGATGAGCGATGAACTTTTAAATTCATACATAGAAGATAGTAGTTTGCATTCTCTACTTAACTCTTCTAATGAATTATTATTTCATTGCGAATATTGATTTAAAATTTGTTGTCTATTGTATTCTATTAGATTTTTCCCTGTTGAAGACTAACGATAATTTGTTGTATATTATCTTAGTCATAATATTCTTTATTGGGCTAGTTGAGCTCACCCTTTTCCTTTTTGTTCCATTTTTCTTCTCAGGATGCGAGAATATAACGAGTACGAGTCGGGGTATGGAATGAAGGTTCTAGACAGAGTTGTTTAGTAGTCCTCACCATTTTTGTAAAATAATGTACCAATAAATGTGATGAGGATTTATTTGAATATAGATATTGTCTAGAAGATAATATTTGTATTCAAACTCACGCTTTACTATTGTAATAATAAAGTTATAGTTGTTTACATACCATGTATTGACAACTTCGTAATAGGTGATGTATACCTATTTTGGGGGCGTCATGATGAGATGATCCAACGTAATAATAAATGCTGAATAATAAACAATGGAACCAGTCCTATGTAAAACACATGCAGGATATTCCAAATGTAATAATAAATGCGGAATAATAAACAATGGAACCGGTCCGGTGTAAAATACACGAATGGGATATTCCAATGTAATAATAAAGAATGGAATAACGAAGAAGATCACCAAGTATAGGGGATTCAGCGTATCTGAGTTATTCCAATGTAATAAATAAGAATGGAATAATATAAGGATTTCACCAAGTATAGGGTATCTGCCGTGATCAAAGTTATGTATAGGGTATGCCACTTTTACAAGTTATTCCAACGAATAATAATGAATGGAATAACGAAGTTCTCTTCATGAATAAGAAAGAATAACACCCCTTACGAATACAACAAATAATATCCCTTACCTTAGAAGAACTAAATATTGGAAAAGTGAAGTAGCGAGAATACTTTTCTTCTTTCTCTCTATAGTTTCTCTCTAGAGTTTCAATGAATTAAGTGTAGAAAATAATGAAGGAATGAGCTTCTATTTATAGGAAAATAGAATTCATAGTAATTAATCCATGAACTATCTCAGATTGATTTACTTTAATCGGACGGTCCATATTTAAAGCAAAATCTTTTAAATAAAATATCATATATTCTATTTATATAAAAACATTTTACTATACAAACACTATGCAACACTATGCAAAACACTATGCAACACTATGCATAATAAAATATAATATATTCTATTTATAGAATAACTTTAATAAAGTATTACATTTTATATATAAAAGATGTTTCGCTTTTATTACGTTAATAATACGAATAAAACAAAACTTTATTATCGCTATAATAATTCATATTATTAATCGACAATAATGGAATCAAACCGAGTGACTTCTCACATAAGCATCAATAATCAATACCGTGTGCTACTATGCAATCACACGACATCGTATTTTTACTACTGAAAGTAGTTCAACAATGATCAACGGTAAAACTTCCGCCGTTATTTCAATAAAATATTTTTGTCGCTTTCTCGATCCGACAATAATTACATTATTAGGGTCCACCAATGATTGAGTAGTTATGCGAATATTCCTGCTAAGTAGAATATTCCCCACCAATCGAATATAATATAACCACTTGCATACTTTGCAAAATTTATAAATACTACCCACAACTATAATATTATCTCAAATTCACACCATAATATTAAAAATTATTTCGACAAAATTTAAATCTTTATTGATAAAATCTGGGGTTTCACAGTTCGACTGTTCTTGAGTTTTTTGGGTAACCCAAAAAATTGCAATCCGTGAACGGTCAACCCACTTTGACTGCTTATAACTTGAAATCTATGGTTCAAATGAACTGCTTTTTCTTTTCAAATTAAAGTCCTACTAACAAAGCTACAAATACCAAACAATTAACGGACCAAAACATAAACACATATGAATCTATAGGCCTTGACATTCAATCGTCAGGACTTAGTTTTCAAAATTTCGATTTCTTAAAACACTTATTTAAGGCATCTAGATGTTATGAAAAACGTGTTCTACCAATCTAACATACTTTCTAACATACTAATACATGATTCTAAATATCTAAACAACAAATATAACATAGGATTATAGAGCTAATTATAAACTAGGGTTTGTACCTTTTCTTGAATGATTTTTGATTCTAGCTTCTTATTTTGTTGCTTCTATCACCCAGGCTTGATTTGGTATGTTTATAAGTGTATCTAGGCTTAGGAATTTTGTGAGTTTGCTTAGCCCTAAGGTTCTTATTTATAGAATTCTTCAACTTGGCTTTTTGGTCATTTTTGTGCAACTTGCCTCTACAAATATCTGATCTGATGACTCTTATCATGCTTGGGAGTTACAGGCATGTCATGTGCAGCCTAGGGACTTGCAATGGTGACTCTAACCTACTTGTGAGCTAGTTTGGTTTGTTTAGTAGCTTAATTAGGCTTAAATCTTCACTAATCTTGTTTAGGGTTTTGTTTCTAATGATTAGGATTGTTAAGTGATGTTTATTAGTACCTAATTGAAGTTTACTAACCATGATAAGGTATTAACATAAGTTAATTAGAGTTAGTTTACCTAATTAGAGTTAAGTTTACAAATTAGGGTTAGGATTTTGCTAATTAGGGTTAGGGTTTGTTAATCTATGATTGTTAACCTAAATTTCTCACTAATCCTAACAAGCACGACAAAGCGTTTTGTTAGTGTAAGCACGACAAAGCAACTTGTCAAAATAATTTTACTTAAAAAGTTCGATTACGGAAAAAGTTCGATTATCGCGATTCTGATTGTCTCGCATAAGTGTTAAGTTAACTTAGCCCTTAAGTCTACTTAGCATTTAAGTTTCGTGGATCCGTCTTTAGGTTTTCGTTCAACAATTTTAAAAACTGCGATTCTCTGAATCCAAATATTTTTGGATATTTCGTCTTTTCTTTACCGATTAACTTTTACGTATTCTTGGTTTCAAAAAAGCGAAAACACACTTTTTGGTGTATTTTCCTTCACGTTTTCCCCCTAACGTAGCTAAACGAATGAAAAGTACATAACCTTACTTTTCGTTTTTTATTTCGTTCAATTTCTCGCACGCTTTTTGAAAAAACTTTTATCGACTTACTTAACTTTTTCATGATATTTTATCGTCAAATCTTTTGACGGAATGTCATTTCGACATACCTAACTCTCGTAAAAGGCTTAGGTTATTCAAACCTTAACCCTTAGGTTTCATCGGGTGAATATTGCCTATTTGCTTTTTGTCTTGAAAATTATTTTTTTCTTGAAAATTATTACTCGCTCAATCTAGCTCGTAGCTAGAATCCTCCCGACTTATAATCATCCTAGGTTCTAGAACTATTAATAAACACATAGCACATAATATTACTAATAAAAATTCATTTTATTAATAATTAATTCTTTAAACTTAAATTATGGACAATTTGAATTTCCGGGATGTTACACTCTTCCCTCTTATAAAAATTCCGTCCTTGGAATTTCCTAAAACCACACCCTTTCCCGGTCATCACATTCACCCTTCTTCACGCTAATTTCGCCCTCAAATTTTAGCTTACCCTTCTTCTCAACCTCCCTTCAACGAGTTCTTATCTTTCCATCATTCCTAACCTCCATAACCTATCAAGAATCTAGAAGTAGAAAGAATAATTATGACGCCCCAAATTGGGTATCTTCCAACCCGAGCGGATGGTGCTTACTGCAGTACTACCATTCACACATACATTCAATTGAAAAGTCTCAAAAGAAAGAATATCTCTTCTATATATTCAAAATAATATTGCACTTCCCCAGGTTCTTTATAACCAATACATTCATTCTTATCATAATATTCAATATATTACAAACATTCACCTATACTATTACATAAGAAATCTAAGGGTTCGTCTTCGCCTTGCCCTTATCCTTGCCGGAGCCTTCGGTCCGTTCGATCTTAGCTGTGTTCATATGGTTCAAGCAATAGTGAGCATGACTAGCTCAGCAAGTACTACAATTTTAATAAACAACATGCTTGGAACATAGAACTCGTATATCTTCAATAACTGAACAATAGTTACGAAATACATCGATAATTCAAAATAGCACTTCTTTTCATTCAAAATGTTTTACAACAACAATATTCAGTAAAACATCAATTTCGGTCCAAGACCTTGAGCATTTCATATGTTCTTTTGAAAAGGACATCCTGGCACTAAGTCCATAAGTCCAACATTACTTACGAGAACGTCTAGGTGATCAGCCTATAGTATTCTATGTTGATCAACACTACTACATTCATTAAACGTGTATACGTTTAAGTTGTGGCAACCTCACGTGCCTGTCGTTAAACGACAAAACATTTTAGCATACATAGTCTTCGCTTGAAAACCACACCAATATAACTCGGTAAACATTAAACATGCTTGATAGAATCATAATATAAGTCTAGCCGAAAGAATTGGCTTTGACTTCATCATTCAAGACTTCATGCGAAAGAATACACGAATTTCAAAGCTTGTCCAGACTGAACTGGAACAAGGGTTAGAATACTTGCCTTTAGCGTTATCACACGTACACTTTAAGTCTCTAAGTCTCTAAAATACATGATCACATTAACGTACCATATTAGGTCATATATAATCAAGTATGTATGCCACTAGATCTTACCTTTCATCTCAATCTAATCCCGACTTAGATTTGTTATTATTGGTTCCGGCTTTTCGTTACATTGTTTCATTACATTCATGTTTGATTACTCATCTTCAACCTTTAGACAACATAAATAAGGTTTAACAATACCTTCTAATACCTTATTAAGTTCCCGATTTTATTATTACCGGGTAGTTCATGCTATACTTGTAAACCTTCATCATTTGTCCAAACCACAGGGTTGGTATTGCATTTCCCCTTTCCTCTTTAAGCCGCTATTTGTAGTGCCGCCAGCGATGTTCCCTATCTCGGCCTCATCTTGTGTGCGGCGGCTTTAAAAAGGCGTGAGTCATGCGCATGGCGCCTTAAAGTTGTGAGTCATGCATGCGGGCATGGACTGTGCCTCGAACAAATTTTTGCAGATTTTGAAATTTTGCGAAACTCCCGGACTCGTAACTTCTTCGTTATAAGTCTGAATTAGCTCATTCAAAATCCCACGGCTCGCAAATTAAATACTCTATGCGTTCATGCAAGAATTTTATCTATTTGACTTCGTTTGCTAAAATTTCACCTATTAGTTCATTTTTAACAAGAACGATAAACGTTCGTGAACGTTCAACGCTCGTTTCTTCGTTCTAAGTTGGAATTCGGTCATTTTCGAGTCCACAACTCTATAATGCCAAATATGACTTGTCTCCATCGAAAACCAATGTTTCCGAGTTCAAACACAAAATACGACTTTTATTCCGAGAATTTCACGAATTCGACGATTATCGTCCAATCGTGTGAATTCCGGCGAAACCTCATTACTAATGATTTGATTATCATTCTAAATGGATTTTAATCAACATATGAACATTTCAAGTTACTTATTACACCAACTTATTATCAAAGTAAGTTTTGACTTATTCTCATAAGTTAATGACTTATTCAACTTATAAACTATAAATTTCCTTGCTTATAACTTAATATGGACTTAAGTCCATCAATCAATGTTTTCATACGATATTGAACATACTAACATCATATGATAAGTTCATCACAAGTTTATCAACTTATTTAAGTTCAAGTTTCTTATTCAACTTATTCGGCTTAAGTTCATTCATTAATTATTTCTTATATGTTCTTAGCATACAATCACACTTCTAGCTATCAATCTTATTATGGTATAGATAGAAGACTAATAGATCATAAGATCATTACCTTTGATGACTACTTCTCCTTCTTTGAAATCTAGCAAAAGGTTGATTTGGCTTTAAAAGTGCTTATTCTCTCTAACACTTAAGTTACTTTATAAGGAAAATTATTGGTTGAAAAATAACAAGCAACAAATGAATCCAAGCTTCTCTATTTATAGGCTTGACAAAGTGAGGGTAGAATGGTCATTATTCACTCCCCCTTCTCAACTAACCTCCTTACTATTCCTTATTTTGGCTATAAGTTAACTTGCTTGCCACTCCCCTTTCTTGCTCATCACAACACTTGATCATCACACAAAGTACTTGCCCATCAAGTCTAACCATTTCACTCTTGGTTTTCTCCATGGATCATGGCTAACCCATTGGGTCAAAACCTTGGGCTTGCTTAATAATCTAGCTTATTTCTTGTTTGGCTTGTACCACAATATTTTGGACTCTTACTTATGTAATACTTGGGCTTACATGTCACTTTCTATTGAACTTCTACCAATATGCTAATAATTTAATTAAGAACCTTGACATATATACTATACGTATAATTCTTGTATGCTAGCTCGTATATTAATTCATAATATACGTTATTCCATTCTCCATACATAATAGTATAATACGTCGTATTATACTTACGTTCAATACCTCGCACAGCGCATACACATCATACGATTAATACTTTCTTTCCTTAACGCTTAATATTCCTAACGTGCTCAAATTAAGTCCGTATGCGAAATATTGTGTTTTCCATACTTAGATTATTATTACATAATCCATCTCACCTTGATATTATAACGTTATGTATTTCACGAAATTTCAAAAATAATTCCCGAGCGGAAATCGATGAATAGTATTTTTCAAAAAAATTCTCGAAAAGCTTTTATTTTCATCTTAGAAATTCAAATACTTTAATTCTCTCACGTAGTTAAAATACTACAACGTTCCGATGTTTCTAGGTTATAGAATGACATTCATCTTATCAACACGTAATAATAATAAATAATATTATTTTATTCATTATTAAAAGTATTTACAAAATGTTCAATTTTACGAGGCGTTACTCTCTCTCCCCTTATAAGGATTATGTCCCCAAAATCTTGCTATATAAAAAAAATTACACGAATAAATGAGGGTAATTCTTTTTCATCATTTCTTCTAACTCCTACGTTGCTTCTTCTGCCACATGGTTCTTCCATATCACCTTCACGGAAGGTATGACTTTATTCTTTAGAACTTGTTCTTTCCTATCGACAATTTGAATCGGCGTTTCTTCGTATGTAAAGTCCCCCTCGATATGAATAGGCTCACATTCTATCACGTGCTTATAATCTGACTTATAAGGACGTAACACGGATACGTGAAACACATTATGTATTCGTTCTAGGTCTGGAGGTAATGATATCACATAATCTACCTCACCCATCCGTTTTAATACCTCAAAAGGTCATATGAACCTCGGACTTAACTTTCCCTTCTTTCCAAAATGTATCTTTCCTTTCCAGGGAGATACTTTTAGAAATGTGTACGAACCTACTTCAAATTCTCTATTCTCTTTATGCGAATCTGTAAACTTCTTCTGTCTGTCTTGAGCTGCTAGAAGACGCATTTGTATCATCTTAACAATGTTTGTTGTTTGCTGCACTAATTATGGTCCTAGCATTCGGCGTTCTCCTACCTCATCCCAATACAGTGGTGTTCTGCATTTCCTCCCATACAAAGCTTCGTAAGGTGGCATGCGTATGCTTGCATGATAACTACTGTTATACGCAAACTCCACTAATGGTAGATGATTATCCCAACTACCCTTGAAATCCATGACGCAAGATCTTAACATATCTTCTAATGTCTGAATTGTTCTCTCGCTCTGTCCATCGGTTTCTGGATGATACGCCGTACTCAGCTTTAACTGTGTTCCCAACTACTCTTGTAAACTCCTCCAAAAGTTCGATGTGAATCGTGGATCACGATCTGACACAATCGATACTGGTACAGGTCTAGAAATTATTTCATTAATATAGAGTCTAGCTAACTGGTCTAAGTTATACTTAACCCTAATTGGCAAAAAGTGAGCCAACTTCATCAATCGATCCACTATTACCCAAATCGTATCATACCCCTTTGTTGTAGTTGGAAGTCCTACCACAAAGTCCATCATGATATTCTCAAACTTCCACTCTAGAATTTCCAATGACTGTAACAAGCCACTTGGTCGTTGATGTTCGGCCTTAACTTTCTTTCAAGTCAAGCACCTACTCACGTGCTCTCTTATCTCTCTTTCATGTTCGACCACCAAAAACTCTGACGGAGGTCTTGATACATCTTAGTACTCCCAGGATGAATTGAAAACCTCAAACTATGAGCCTCTTGTAACACCTGCTCCTTTAATTCCGTCTCATTCGGAACCCAAATAAACCTTTAAATCTTAATAATCCCTCATTATCAAGACTGTACTTAATATCTTTTTCATTGGCCAGCCGCTCTTCATCCGGTCACACTCACCAGTTTTGAGTTGCACCTCCTTAACTCTCACTACGATGGTAGATTGCATCTCCATCATAAACAGCATTTATCCTACTTCACTTGGTAGCTTCACTTCCAATTCCATCCTAGCCATCTATTATTAACTCAGTTTGAGCCGTTAACAAAGACAACTTTTCCCAACCCTTCCTACTTAAGGCATTGGCAACTACATTGGCTTTTCTAGTATGATACAGAATTTCACAGTCGTAATCCTTTATCAACTCCAACCATCTTCTCTGTCTCATATTCAACTCCTTCTATGTGAAGATATATTTTAGACTCTTGTGGTCCGTGTATATCTCACATTTTTCTCCATAAAGATAATGTCTCCATATCTTTAGAGCAAAAACTCTCATGACTGCTCCGGATCATGAGTAGGGTAAACTTTCTCATAATCCTTCAATTTGCCTAGATGCATACGCAATGCGTTGCCATGCTGCATGAGCACGCAACCAAGTCCTCTATGCGAAGCATCGCTATAAACTACAAAATGTCATGTGTCATCGGGCAATAACAAAACAGGCGCTTCACTCAACCTCTTCTTTAGTTCTTGAAAACTGTCGTCACACTTATCAGTCCAAGCGTATTTCACCGTCTTCCTTGTCAAGTTAGTCAACGGAGTAGCTATCTTCAAAAAATCCTGGATGAATCTCCGATAGTAACCCGCTAACCCTAGGAAACTCTGCACCTCGGTCTGCGTTTTCGGTTGTTCCCAATTCATCGTGGCTTCCACCTTCGCTGGATCTACTGAAATCCCCTCATGGTCAATGACATGACCTAAAAATTGTACCATCTCCAACCAAAATTCACACTTAGTGAATTTCGCATACAACTTCTCCTTTCTTAGTGTCTCCAACACTAATCTTAGGAGCATGATCTTCTGACGTCTTAGAATAGACTAGAATATCATCAATAAACACTATAATGAACTTGTCCAAATATTGTTTGAACACTCTGTTCATCATATCCATAAATGCAGCTGGTGCATTTTTCAACCCAAATGACATCACCAGAAACTCATAATGACCATAACGAGTCCTAAATGATGTCTTTGGTACATCCTCCTTCCTAACCTTCAACTGGTGATACCCCATTCTTAAATTTATTTTAGAAAAATACTTAGACCCTTTCAACTGATCAAAAAGATCATCGATCCTGGGCAATGAGTATTTATTCTTTATCGTTAACTTGTTCAACTCTCGGTAGTCGATACAAAGTCTTAACGATCCATCCTTCTTCTTGACAAAGCGATCTGCAGGTGCTCCCCTACGTGAAACACTCGGTTGAATGTACTTCATGTCCAACAGTTCTTGTAACTGCACCATCAACTCCTTCATCTCCACTGGTGCCATACGATACGGTGCCCTGGAAACTTGTGCCGCTCCTGGCACGATGTCTATTACAAACTCTGTCTCCCTATCCAGAGGAAGACCTGACAATTCACTCAAAAATACATCGGCAAATTCTCTCACTATAGGTATTTGTTCCATGGTTGCTACCACTCTCTAGGTATCAACAATATGACACAGATAACCTACACATCCCTTCCTCAATAATTTCCTAGTTTGTGTCATGGTTAGACAACATGAACGTCCCGGCGATCTATTCCCGTAAAATTCTACCTGAGGTTGTCTTAACGTTTTAATGTTCACACATTTTCGTTTGACAATCTATAATTGCCCCATGCTTAACTAACCAATCCATTCTGAGAATTACGTCGAATTCTCCTAACTTTATCGGTATCAAATCTACCGATAATTTACAACCCCGTATATCTACGCAACAACTCCTATGAACATCTTCAACGGGAATTATTTCTTCGTTCGCTACCTTAATATTTAAAGGTATAGGCAACTTTTCGGGAAGTAATCCTAATCGTCGAGCAAAATCGCATGCTATAAACGAACAAGTAGCACCCGAATCAAACAGCACGTAAGCATTTATGTCGTTGATCAGAATAATACCTGACGACGTCCCCGATGCAAACTGCATCTTTAGATCATCATCTTAAAGGTACGGCCCATCGGGCTACCCTATCGTCTTGGACCACTAATAGCTAACTTACCGCCATTAATGCCCCGGTTCCGTTCGTCCCCTTCTTCGGGCAGTTCTTTGCCATGTGGTCATTGACCCACACACAAAGCATCCGTGATTCTTTTTAGAACTTGGAGAGTTAGGCGAAATGTGCCCTTCTTGTCCACAGATTGTAACAGACGGCTTTCCCTTGAGACGAGACTCTAAGTGAGTCTTCCCACAGTCTTGCAGCCTCCATCCTCCTCTTTGGGTCTCCTTGTTTCACTACGATATTCCCGAGAACTAAACGCCTTCCTCTTTTGTCCCTCGTCACTACCGCTGACTCCTTCAACCTTTACTCCCCCATCCACTTTCCCCTTACTCTTCTTGTCCTTGTGGTATTGACTTAGAGCCTCATTACCACCTTCGGCGATTATCTCTAAAATGGTTCCAAAAGAAGTACTTTGGAACACCAAAATACTGATTATAGAGCCGGTGGTTTCAAGCCTGCTTTCGAACTGTCATGCTTTCCTTACCTCGGTATCCACTTGGTGTGGAGCGAACCTCGCCAGTTCATTAAACTTGGCGGCGTATTGGGGAACCGTCATGTCCCCTTGTTTCAACTCCAGAAACCGCATCTCCATCCTTCCCTGCATGCTCGTGGGAAAGTAGTTCTCGAAGAATATCTCCTTGAACCTCTCCCACGTTAGATTCGCTATCCCAGCCCTAGCCTGATTGGCTTCCCACCAAAAGTTGGCCTCTCCCTTCATCATATAGGTTGCAAAGGCAACCTTTTGGGCCTCGTCGACATTTGCTATCACAAATGTCTTCTCTATTTCCTTCACCCACGTTTGGGCTTCAATATGGTCCGTAGTTCCTTTGAACTCCGGCGGACCCACGCTCTTGAAATCCTTAAAGGTAGTAGCTCGTGTTACTCCTGGATTTACGGGGATATTAGACCATGTTCTTTTAAAGGCAGCTGTTAATAAATTAACAAACTCCCGCATCGATTTGATTCACGTTAGCTCCTTGGTTACGTTGCACTCTTCTCAGCCGCATTTTGCTGATACAATAAATACATTTCGTTATTATTCCTTTCTTTATTAGTTATCATTTGATATTAAACAATAACTTTAACATCCATTATTCATTGTTTTCCATAAGAAGGCTTATATTCATTCTTTGTAGTATAATACTACATCGGTTACATTACATGACCCTAAGTTGATTACATTACTTTCCGCTTATTGCTTTCCAAAATTGGGATTTACAAAAAACTACCCTTCGCTATACAAAAGGGCTTTACATCACTACTAAGTTCAAAATATTTACATACTTAAACTACTTTAGCTACTACTAGCTTACATCCGCTTTTAAAGGCATTATCGATAACTACCTTGGCAAAGACCCAGGTAATGATATCACTACTACTAGTATATCTTGGCCCGCCTCACCTCTAAGGTGAGAAAGATGTGACAACCGAGATTTTATAATTTAATTTTAATATTTATTGGATTAAATAAATATTTTTTCATCAATTAATTATTAGATTAAATAATTAATTGATGAAGTTATGGTAGATTAATTTAATTATATGTGTTATATTCATTTGTTTTAATGTGGAGAATTTTTATTATTCAAGTATGTATTTATGTGAGCTTATTGAATTAAAAGAAATATTTAATAAGCTTAATGTTATTTTAATTAATTTAATGATTAATTAGAGATTTAATAATTTGACATAGTTAATAAATGAGAAATTTAATTATGTGGCTATGTGAATTAATGAGAAAATATTATATGTTATTTAAAATAAATTAAATAAGATATTTGATTTATTTAATAAAGGGATGTGACATTATTAAACTATAGTATAAAAGTTTTTATTAAATTAAATGGGTATAAGTTTTTTAAAGATAGCCAAACATGGCCTTAAGTGGGAGAGTTGAGGCGCTTAATCCTTGATTGGGTAACCCACCACAATCGTCGTCGATTCATTTCCTTTATTATTATACGTCTTCCTTTTTTTTTTATTATTTGCTAAGTCTGAGAAAAACAAAAGCAGAGAGGAGAGAGAGAGTTTGAGAACATAGAGAGAATTTCGAGAGAAATAGAGAGAAGTGTGAATTATTGTGGTATTGTAGAAGAACGTGAAAGTTAGAGAAATTGTTTTAAGGTAATCTCTTCAACCCAATTGTTAATTTACGTTATTAAAGTTTTTATGATTATGGCTTTCAAAATTTTGTAGTCTTTGTAAATTGGAAGATTGTATTGTTTATGTGGATATATGTGATAATATGTTAGCATAATGATGTTTTACTATGTATTATAGATTTCCATACCATCATTTTCATAAAATTATACAATATATGGTTACAGAGTATAGATATGGCCATATATGGCCCTTTATAATGTAAATTTAATATGTCAAAACATACATTGTTTTGTAAAATTCACACTTGTATATAATTATGCATGTTAAAACGAAGAAAACAAACCTAGAATGGATGGATTTGGTGTTATAACGAATCCAGTGTAGTGGTAATTTTTATGTTTTGTGTTCAAAACCTTCAAGAACATCAAGAAATTTCATGTGTTTTAATTTTGTGATTATGTGTTTTAATTGGTTAAAATTACCTTTAAAGGTTGGGTAATGATTATGTACGAATTCTAGTATATGGGTATGTTTAATTTGATGAATTTAATAACCATGTAATTATAAATTACTTTGATTCTGTGTTCTTCTTTAATCGAGCAGAAATTTAGAAAGCTGAGTTTCAGACTGCGGCGCCAACTCCATGCCTAAAACTCATGCCAAGTACCATGACTTTCATGTGCCACACCCTGTTAGCCCACAATATCCACTGAGCCATGGCCTTGAACTAAATATAACAATGGTATGCCCACTTAATGAAATAATCCGTCCAAAATGAATTTTTAAATGCTCTAGTCCTAGCAATGTGTTAGTAACTTAATCTAATGAACCAAATAGCATGTTAGACATATAATGAGGTGTTAAAATAAATTCTTAACATGTCAATAACACATTTAGGTGTGAATTGAATGATTGAACGCTTAGTTAGCTTATTGTTCATGAAGTGTAAATTATGTGACAATGAGTGTAGTAGTTTGACTAAGTATAGTCATAATTCGAGTTAGACAAAAAGAATGAACTTGTGATGATTAGTACGTTATAATTGGTTTGATATTGTGAACGTAAATGATATGTAGGATTAAATCAAGGAATGAGTATAATTAACGTGTAATCTACGCATTTGGCAAGTTTCTAACCCTAATCGTTATCATTATATGAGTTTATAAGTTGTCTCTTTACATTGAGCAAATTCTCGTTATTATTGATCAAGTCCATTTTATTATATTAAAATGTATTAATCTTTCAAAATATGATTACGCTATACAATAATTATTCTATTGTATACCTTTTGAGATTGCTATTCAAATTTAAATTATCGATTCTGTTGAACTTTGTTAGACTAGTGAACCCATAATGATTCGACTAGTCCATAGTTGATGAGCGTTCTAAATTTCAGAACCTTGATGAATTATCCAAACCAAACTTCCTTTGGTGCGGACTCTAATGTCAAACCGAGATGAACAACCACATGTATAAGGGATTACTTATGCGTTATCGTTAAGATATTGTGCATATGATGGTACTAAGGGTTGATCCCCTAAAGTATGAGAAGAAGAGTCCATAGTCTTATGATCATTAAAGGTTTCAAGTATAAACATTTGACAACCTAGGACATAGTTCAAGGTCTTATGACCCTCGAAGTTCTTTTGTCTCTTGTTATTCATTATTGATTCAAAAGTTTGAGTTTCTATATTTTAGAAGTCTTTGATTTATTCGCATGTTATTATTCATTTGTTATATTGTTATACTTGTGGGCAATCGTGCTCACTCTTGCGTAATAATAACATTGCGATTAAGAATGAAAGATCGAATGAGCCTTCCACTAATAAAGGCAAGGGCAAGATTAGCAAGTAATGAAGACTTGTTATATATGTGGTTATGTAATGATATTTAGACTTGATGTTATTTAAGACTTGTTATTGTTTATGATTCCACATGATGTTTAAGGTTAGAGTAACTTTGGGATTGTATTTTTATGCGATGATGTAACCCCATAAGGGAGATTTATTTATTTAATTCTATCTATTGCATGGTTTGCATTTATTTATGGGTAGATAGATAGATGATATTTGTACAGTGAACACCAAATCCTGTGGAAATGGAAGTACCTGGATTTGGAGGTGTCATAGGTTGGTATCAAAGTCATAGGTTATGAACCTTAGGTGGGAAACAACCTTAGGTAGTAACCTTGTAGGAGATAGAGAACATAGTGGTGGTAAACTCTTATCGAGTTATAAGAAATGAATTTCTAAATTCATTGAAGATAATAAAAGACTTTATGTGCTTATGTGTTAAATTATGTGTTCACACTAGCACGGATTAGTAACTAAAACTTAAAATTTTGTTGTCGGGGATGTGGGATGTTAGAGGAGCTAGTCGAAATTTGGGGAGGAGGAACCCCGAGTACCTACGGAGGAGGATCCCAGAGACATTCATGTCGTCATGGGGAAAGCAGGTTAGTACAGAGAGAGCCATCTCCGATTGATCATTGTTGTTGGTCGAGAGCATGAGCTGAGACTGATCGGAGGAGGATTACGATGAAGAAGAGGAGGAAGAGGAGTTCCCACCGAACTCCATCGATCTTTGAGATGTATGATGCACTTTATGATCGTAACATAGAGTTGCAAGACACTTTATTCAGAGCTGAAGGAGAGGACTATTATTCATCTGAGATTACCATCGAAGCGAAAGGATGGGGAAATTGTGACTCTTCACACACGTTTAGGAAACGTGGAGTGGGATTTGGTTCACGAGAAGGCCAAACCGAGAAGTCAGTCCAAGAAATAGAAAAGTTGAAGAAAGATCTCGAAGAGAGAGTTAAGAAAGGCTGACCATAGCAGAGGAGGGTTTGGGTAAGAGAGTCACGTCGTCTTGATCTTGCGAAGAAGGATTGTCGTCGTGTAAAGAAGGCTAAGCTTGGGGAGACGTACTCTACACTTCACAATGCAATGGATGCGGCCCAGGATCGAGTTATGAAGTATCCAATCCAGTTTGAAGGTCTACCATCATATATGCTAGATCGCGGGGACGATGTCCCATCATCGTGGAAGAAGAACGTGGCAAGGCTATTCAAATACTTAATAAGCGATGATAGGATTATTTTAATTATGTGAAAACTATCTGGTAGTTAAAGATGTAAATTCTGATGTGTTTATAAACAAAGGAATATTTTAATGTTTTAAATCCTATAGATTCTTTATCTCGGGATAGTTGATGTAAATAGCAGTGATGCTATCGTATGATGTTAAAACTTTTGAATTGAATAAAATGTCAGAGTTTATTTGAATTGATGTGTTAAGTGAATTATGATTAAATGTTTTAGTTAAGCCTTAAATGTTTAAGAGATTGAATAAAGACCTAATAAGCGTATATTCTTAACAGAAATATGCCGCCTAGAAGAAGACAAAACCGTCAACAAGCTCAAGAAGAACCAATGAATAACAACAACGACGCCAATGTTAACCCTGTTCAGCAGTTGGTGAACCTATTAGCCGGAGCAATTAACAATCAACCACAAGCTCCACCAAACACATCATTTAAGGATTTCAAGGCGGTGGGACCGCCAGAGTTTAAGGGCTCCATAAACCCAATCGAAGCTCAAACATGGGTTATGGAGATGGAGAAGGTGTTTGATGTCGCTAGAGTAAGGGAAGACCAGAAGACCGCATATGCAACGTTTATGCTTGAAGTCTAAAGCCAGTTATTGGTGGCAAGGAAAACAAAGTCGGGGGAGGAGAAGGTGTAATAACCTAGGAGAGATTCAAGGAGATGTTTTTGAGATGTATTTTCCGACCAGTTCATAAAAACCAAATGAAGTTCGGTTTACGGAATTGAAACAGGGGAGTATGTCCGTAGTGATTATGCGAAGGTTCAACGAGTTGGCTAGGTTTGCCACATACCAAGTGCATCTTGATGAGAGAAAGGTAAGACGTTTCAAGCGAGGATTGAAGCCCTAGTTGTATAGCAAAGGTGTCAATGTTCCAATTGAACACTTTTCTTTGGAGTGTTAGAGAAGGCCATACTACTGTTGAAGGTGGAAGCGATCGCGGTAACTAAATATAATCAAGATCGAGAAGAAGAAAAAGAGAGAAAATGAAGGAACTAACAAGACCGGTGGAAGTAGCACGGAGGTAGTAATAATCGAAGAGAGAAGTGGTCCGATAACTCGTCAACCGGAAGTCAACAAGGAGGGCGAAGAAGAAGATCAAGCGTGCCCAACTCGCTGAAAAGCTCATCTGGGAGTTTTCATGAAGGGAAAATGAGTGTGCTACAATTATGGTCGGGAAGGCCACATAGCACCTAAATCGTGTCCCTAACCCAAAGAAGGGTGCATGCTTCACTTGTGGCTCAAAGGATCATCTTGCAAGGGATTGTCCTAAAAAGGATCTGGAGGGGCGAGATCGGGAGGAATAGAGGAAACAGCGGTGGAAGCACTCGACTATCTATCAGGGACCAATACTGCAACCAACCAAATAAATTTAGCTGAACATTCAACATGATAGTATAGGATGCATTGCAGTCTCGCGATGTGGTGTCAGGTATCATTCCGATCAATAAAGTTAATGCTTATGTATTATTTGATTCGGGTGCTACTTGTTCATTTATATCTGATGACTTTTCTAAGAACTTAGAATTATTTAAGGACGAGTTAGAATACCCCATGAACATAGAAATTGCGAATAGAGAAATAATCTCTATTAAATACGTGCATAAGAACTATAGAGTGGATATTAAGGGTAATATCATGAACGTAGATCTTATCCTATTCGACTTGGAGAATTGACGTTATTTTGGGTATGGACTAGTTATCCAATTATGGGGCGGTAATTGACTGCCAGAAGAAGCGTATTAACCTTATGACTCAAATCAAAGGTTGTGTTTTATGGTAGCAAGTCGACTAGACAAGCGAGTTGTCGGCGATGATGCGAGCCGAGAGGTTGTTAAAGCAAGGTGTGTGTAGATATCTAGCTTACATAGTCGATAGTCGTAAAAGAATCCAAAAAAATAGATGAGATACCGATGGTGAGAGATTTTGCGAGATGTATTTTTCGGATGATTTGCCGGGACTTCCTCTAGATAGAGCGATTTGAATTTGTGATCGATTTGGCTCCAAGAATGGCTCCAATATCGAAGGCACCGTACTGAATGGCACCGGTAGAGATGAAAGAACTGATGGTCCAACTACAAGAATTACTACACAAGAAGTATATCCAACCAAGCGTATCACCGTGGGGAGCGCCAGGTTTTATTTGTGAAGAAGAAGGATGGGACAATGCGGCTCTGCATCGACTATAGAGAACTGAATAAGGTCACGATTAAGAATAGATATCCATTACTGAGAATCGACGACCTGTTCGATCAGTTAAAGGGAACGAGATACTTTTCAAAGATAGACTTGAGGAGTGGTTATCATCAACTGAAGGTGAGACCAGAGGATGTCTTCAAAGACAACGTTCGAACACGATATATATCACTACTACAAATTTTGGTAATGTCATTTGGTCTAACAAATGCTCCTGCAACATTTATGGGCTTAATGAATGGAGTGTTCAAGCCGTTTTTGGACAAATTCGTAGTGGTATTTATAGATGATATTTTGGTATATTCAAAAACCAAGGAAGAACATGAAGAGCATTTGAGGGTGACATTAGAGACATTGAGAAAGGGAGAAGTTGTATGCCAAGTTTTTAAAATGTGAATTTTGGATTGAAAGAGTACAATTTCTTGGACATGTGATCGATAGGGATGAATTTGGTGGATCCTCCAAAGTCGAAGCGTGATTAACGGGATCACCAAGAAGACGCCGTCGAAGTAAATAGTTTTCTTGGATTGGCGGGTTATTACGAAGATTCATTCAGATTTTTCCAAGATCGCAACTCAGTTGATGAATTTGACTAGAAAATCGGTGAAATTTGTTTGGACGGAGAAGTGTGAGGAAAGCTTTCAAGAATTAAAGAAGAGGTTGAGTTCAACACTGTGTTATCTCTTCCGGATGATCTGAGAATTTTGTGGTTTATAGTGATGCATCGCATAAAGGACTTGGTTGTGTGCTTATGCAAAATGGCGAGTCATTGCGTGATGTCGTCACGACAATTGAAAGATTATGAGAAGGGTATCAGACCCATGACTTGGAGTTAAATTGCGAGTGGTTTTTGCTTTGAAAATCTGGAGGCACTATCTCTATGGGGAGAAGTGTGAAATATATCTGAGACCACAAGAGTCCAAAATATATTTTACACGAAAGACTTGAACATGCGCCAAAGAAGGTGGTTGGAGTTAATTAAGGACTACGATTGTGAGATTCTATACCATCCGGGTAAGGCAAATGTGGTTGTTGATGCTTTTAAGTAGAAAGGGTCGGAGAAATCGATGATGTTGACCGAAGAGGAGGAGTTAATTTCAAAGAATGGAAAAGTGGAATTGGAAGTGAAGTGTCCTATGGAGATTGATGAGAAGCTGTTTGGATGCAATACGTGCACAACTCTACTAGACAAGGTTAAGGAGGCTCAACTTGGGATGACGAATGTAAAAGCGGTGAAAAAAAAGAAGATATCAAGAAGGAACCGAATCAAGATTCAAGATGGATAAGGAAGGAATATTGAGATTTGAGAGTAGAATTTGGGTACCGCCAATTACGCAGAGATTAAGGAAGAAATTTTGAGCGAGGCTCATAACTCTTGATATTATTCGATTCACCTAGTAGTACCAAGATGTACCAAGATCTTCGACAACATTTACGGTGGCCAAATTTGAAACGAGAGGTTGCGAAATGTGTTGCCAAGTGCGATATGTCGAAAAAAGTGAAAGCGTAACATCAAAGGCCGAGTGGGTTACTACAACCTTTAGAGATTCCGTAATGGAAATGGGAACATATTACGATGGATTTCGTGGTTGGCCTACCGACAACTCGGAAAAGGCTACGACGCAGATATGGGTTATTGTTGGTGATTTGATGAAATCCGCACACTTCCTTCCGATCAAAATCAGATTCAACTTAGATCAGTTGGCAAGGTTATATGTGAAAGAGATTGTTTCAAGGCACGGAGTTCCGGTGTCAATTATTTCTGATAGAGATCCGCGCTTTATGTCGAACTTCTGAAAATGTCTACAAGAATGCATGGGTACACAGTTGCGAATGAGCACGACATATCACCCTCGAACGGATGGACAGTGAAAGAACAATTCGAGACATTAGAAGAAATGTTAAGAGCTTGTATAATGGACTTTAAAGGAAATTGGGATGACCATCTACCGCTCGTAGAGTTCGGCTACAACAACAGTTACCACGCTAGTATTGGCATGCGCCTTATGAAGCGTTATCTGGTGAAAGTGCGAACTCCGCTATACTGGGATGAAGTTGGCGAAAGACAATTACTAGGCCTAAATTGGTACAACAAACAGCAGAAATAGTCAAAGTGATCCGAACAAGATTGATAGCAGCTCAAGATAGACAGAAGAAATACGTCGATCCACACCGTAAAAATGTTGAGTTTGAATCGGGTAGTTATGTGTTTTTAAAGGTCTCTCCCTGGAAGGGAAAGATCAGGTTCAGAAAGAAAGGGAAATTAAGCCCAAGATTCATTGGACCCTTTGAAGTTCTACGAAGGGTCGGAGAAGTTGCTTATGAGGTAGCCTTACCTCCAGCTCTAGAGAATGTCCACAATGTTTTCCATGTTTCAGTCCTACGACCCTACAAACCCGATTACAAGCACGTGATTGAATATGAACCCCTACATTTTGACAAAGACTTATCTTACGAAGAAATTCTTGTTCAGATTGTCGACCGAAAAGAGCAAGTTCTAAGAAATAAAGTAATACCTTCTGTTAAGGTAATTTGGAGGAACCACAACGCTGAAGAAGCTACGTGGGAACTCGAAGAGAATATGATGAAAAATTATCCTCATTTATTTACTTAGATTATTATAAGCGATTCTGGGGACAAAATCTTTGTAAGGGGGAGAATGTAACGGGACGAATTGTTTGAGTTGTGATTCTGAGGACAGAATCCTTTTAAGGGGGAAAGATGTGACAACCGAGATTTTGTAATTTAATTTTAATATTTATTGGATTAAATAAATATTTTTGATGAATTAATTATTAGATTAAATAATTAATTGATGAAGTTGTAGTAGATTAATTTAATTATATGTGTTATATTTATTAAATTAATGTGAAGAATTTTTATTATTTGAAGTATGTATTTATGTGAGCTTATTGAATTAAAAAGAAATATTTAATAAGCCTAATATTATTTTAATTAATTTAATAATTAATTAGAGATTTAATAATTTGACATAGTTAATAAATGAGAAATTTAATTATGTGACTATGTGAATTAATGAGAAAATATTATATATTATTTAAAATAAATTAAATAAGATATTTGATTTATTTTATAAAGGGGTGTGACATTATTAAACTATATTATAAAAGTTTTATTAAATTAAATGGGTATAAGTTTTTTAAAGATAGCCAAACATGGCCTTAGTGGGAGTTGAGGCGGTTAACCCATGATTGATTAGTAACCTCCACCACAATGCGATAGTTCCTTTCCTTTATTATATATACGTCTTCATTTTCTTTTCATTTTTTGCTAAGTCCGGAAAAAGAAAATAGAGAGAGGAGAGAGAGAGAGTTTGAGAATTGAGAGAGATTTTAGAGAAATAGAGAGAAGTGAGTGTGAATTATTGTGGTATTGTAGAAGAACATGAAAGTTAGAGAAATTGTTTTAAGGGTAATCTCTTCAACCCAATTGTTAATTACGTTATTAAAGTTTTTATGAATATGGCTATCAAAATTACATAGTCTCTGTAAATTGGAAAGTATTGTATTGTTTATGTGGATATATGTGATAATATATTAGCATAGCATGTTTTACTATATATTATATGGATTTCATATATCATCGCTTTCATAAAAATTATATATTATATGGTTTCACAGTATAGAATATGGCCATATATGGCCTTTATACGTAAATTTAATATGTCAAACATACATTATTTTGTAAAATTCACACTTGTATATAATTATGCATGTTAAAATGAAGAAAATAAAACTTGAATGAATAGATTTGGTGTTATAACGAATCCGTAGTGTTAATTTTTATTTTTTATGTTCAAAACCTTCAAGAACATCAAAACGGTGAAATTACATGTTTTAATTTTGTGATTATGTGTTTTAATTGGTTAAAATTACTCTTTAAAGGTTGAGTAATGATTATGTACGAATTCTAGTATATGGGTATGTTTAATTTGATGAATTTAATAACCATGTAATAATAAATTCATCTGATTACGTGTTTCTTCTTGCAATTTTCGCGAATGCGAAAATTGAAATCTGGAGTTTCAGCATTGCCAGCGCCAACTCCATGCCTAAAACTCACATCATGCACCACCGCACTTATACACCTTAAGCATTGGCCATACCAATACCATGCGCATACAAGAACCTAGTATAACTGCCTGTGGCGCCAATATTACCACTTAGAATGAATGGTCCGAAATGAATTTTTAAATGCTCTAGTCTAGCAATGTGTTAGTAACTTAATCTAATGAACATAAAAAATATGTTAGACATATAATGAGGTGTTAAAATAAATTCTTAACATGTCAATAACACATTTATGTGTGAATTGAATGATTGAATGCATAGTTAGCTTATTGTTCATGAAATGTAAATTATGTGACAATGAGTGTAGTAGTTTGACTAAGTATAGTCATAATTTGAGTTAGACAAAAAGAATGAACTTGTGATGATTAATGCGTTATAATTGGTGATATTGTGAACGTAAATGATATGTAGGATTAAATCAAGGAACGAGTATAATTAACGTGTAATCTACGCATACGAGGCAAGTTTCTAACCCTACTCGTTATCATTATATGAGTTTATAAGTTGTCTCTTTACATCGAGCAAATTCTCGTTATTATTGATCAAGTCCATTTTATTATATTAAAATGTATTAATCTTTCAAAATATGATTACGCTTTATATGAATAATTATTCTATTGTATACCTTTTGAGATTGCTATTCAAATTTAAATTATCGATTCTTGTTGAACTTTGTTAGACTAGTGAATCCTTAATGATTCGACTAGTCCATAGTTGATGAAGCGTTCTAAATTTCGAACCCTTGATGAATTATCCAAACCAAACTTCCTTTGGTGCGGACTCTAATGTCAAACTGAGATGAACAACCCTGTATAAGGGGATTACTTATGCGTTAGCGTTAAGATATTGTGCACAAGATGATGTAGTACTAAGGTTGATCCCCTAAGTGTGAGAAGAAGAGTCCATAGTCTTATGACTGTTAAAGGTTTCAAGTATAAACACTTGACAACCTAGGACATAGTTCAAGGTCTTATGACCCTCAGAAGTTCTTTTGTCTCTTGCTATTCATTCTTGATTCAAAAGTTGAGTTTCCTATTTTAGAAGTCTTTGATTTATTCGCATGTTATTATTCATTTGTTATATTGTTATACTTGTGGGCAATCGTGCTCACTCTTGCGTAATAATAACATTGCGAGTAAGAATGAAAGATCGATTTAGCCTTCCACTAATAAAGGCAAGGGCAAGATTAACAAATAATGAAGACGGTTATATATGTGGTTATGTAATGATATTTAGACTTGATGTTATTTAAGACTTGTTATTGTTTATGATTCCATATAGATGTTTAAGGTTAGAGTAACTTTGGGATTGTATTTTTATGTAGATGATGTAACCCCATAAGGGAGATTTATTTATTTAATTCTATCTATTGCATGGTTTGCATTTATTTATGGGTAGATAGATAGATGATATAT